>CAUVYM010000196.1:0-54084 GCA_963556165.1 Tipula helvola
TTCGATTTTCCTTAATATGTTTAAAATGCTACTTTTGCCATTATCGAAAAATCTAAGATTAATTTAAAATGGGTAGACATGATTAAAGTGATCGCATAGGCGTACCGAAATATCACAGAAGGTTGTTTTTCGATCAATGAAAATTTAAATATATCGAATTTTTTAGACATGCTGTTAAGTTAAAAATTTTCCAATTTTTGAATCAGATTGGATGCTTCAGCTAGCCAACCTTTCATCTGTGCTTTAAATAGCTTAGTCAATAATGCAACGAAACGTTGAATGTCAATTTTATAAATCAAGACAGAAATATAAATTTACAAAATTTAAAATATTTCGGCAGCTCCCTGCATACGGACGGGACTCCAGAACTGAAATTTTGTTATTCATGGTCAGTGGAAGGATGTGTTGAGTTTAGTCAATAAGCTTAGTTAATCGTGCTTACTCGATGACTATTCTCATTTACTCATTTATCGGCATTTATACTAAATCATTGAAAATATCCAAAAATATGAAAATTTTTAAATGCATAAAGCAACCATAAATAGAGGAGTATAATATCAAAATAAAACCCAAGATGGTCTTGAATATTAAATCGTTCACATCAGCAAGCACTCACGTTTGCACAAGTTATATTTGTTTATTTCAACTAAACCTAATATAAAATTTTAAAACTAAATATTTTCGTATATATGTATGTATGTATGTAGCTATTCAAACGCTCAATGAAAAATCCTTCCCAAAGGACTGGTTAAAATTAACATAAACACGCACCAAACATGTAAATGTTGCACGCCCTCTTAATGTCTTTATAATTTTTACTAAATATATGTACGTGTTTCATATACACTTCTTAAAGATATACCCCAACCTCCAATAAATTCAAGGCATTTATCCAGATTTTCCCATTTTCTCGTTACGAAGGATAAAAAACAAAAACAAAAAAAAAACAGCATTACAATTCATTTTATGATTACAACAAATTTTTTTTTATTTTAGGTAATGGAAATGTTTTGTGTATTTTAAGGTTCGTTAAAGGTTTTGTTTCTGGTTGTATGCTTTAATAATACCGAATGAGATAAATTCTATAAAAGTCGGAAAAATATGAAAACAAACTTTTTATTTATATTTTTAGCAAAAAAAAAAAAACAAAAAAAGAAAAAAGTTTGTGCTGAATACAAAAAAAATATGCTTTTAATTAATAAAAAAATAAAAAAATGTTTTATATTTGTGTAGATACCAGCGCAAAAGGTATTTATGTATGTGTATTCCGAATATAAAATGTTGCGAAGTTGATTTTGGTACAATGGTATTTAGGGCAATCAGAGCTTTATATAATATTTTTTACAACGCAACAACAAAAATTTGAGATAATATAAAGTTGAACATTTTTTATTTTGACGGAACTTTTTTCAAAACCGGTGCGCTGCACCCGTACCACAAAATGTATAAGCAAATAATACAAAAATAACGAGGATACATACATAAATACATATTATAATTCTTGTTAACCAACATTTTTTTTTATGGTTTTCGCAACAAAAACAAAAAAATAACAAAAATACAAAATTTAAATTAATTCATCATGGGAAAACAGATTACAATGTTGTGCCATACCGCGCGCATATTACATAATGGTCTATGTCAAAACTTCACAGAATTACTTGAAATGCAAGAAGACACAATAAAAAAAAACGAAAATCTAAAATCATAAAAATAGGAATTAATTTATAAGGCTCGCATACACACAGTTATTTGTATTATTAATAATAAACTGCGTGGATATAATCGTAGCTGCGTGGTATGATGTTATAAAATAATTCGAAACGAGTTCCAACGAAAATGTTTTATTTTTATTTTATTTTTTATGTTTCGTATTCAAATTTTTTTTATGCTGCCATCTATTAAGAGTACATACAAAGGTAGAGAATAATTTTCCAGAATTTGGTTAGCATGGAAAAATGGAAATGGATTGTGTTTTGGGTAAATGTTACACGAAAATATTTTTTTGCTTGTGTGTATATAGTTCAAAGAATATACAGTAACATTTGTATGTGTAGGAAATTGATTTTATTTTAGAGAAGAGGAAAATGTCTATTTTATTGTGAATTTTTTGTTTGGATTTCATGTATAGAAAAGATAGGGACGTAGAATTGTTATTTACGGTTTTATTATTTCATAAATAAACTGTTTATATTAGAAAAAATACCTTTTGGTTTCGAATTGTTTTCAAAGCTCGACATAAAAATCTGCAAGATTTACGGTAATTAAATATCCCAGCCATATTATAAAGCAACAAATGAGCTCATTAAGTTACTTAAATCTATATAGCGGTTAGAGTTAGTAGTAATCGGTCCGCGACTTTAACAAGTCATATCGGTTTTCGTAACAATAAATATTTAGCTAAATTTATAGTCAAGTGCTGCTCAACTATATGATGAACAGAAATCACTTTCGTTCACCAATTCAGTAAATCGCAAAAACAGTGAAAAAACTATATCACAATTATTGTAATACCAACTCATGTGTCTATATATTGTTAAATACAGCAGTAATATTATGCTGCACATAGTTGTTATAATAATCATAACAACTATTATAACTTTTTGTTGTATACTGAAAGCCATTCAACAAATTATTTCCGAGCTTTCGGTAGAACATAAAGTTAGCTAGTATTGAGCAGAGTATTAAGACGTAACTATATGTTATAACTTTACGCAATATTTTTTGTGGTATAACTTTTCATGATTTCCCATATGAGTCCATAGTAAAAATGAGGCTTTTAGGTCTTCGATTTTATATGAAAAAAGCACAAATGCTAAAAAAAACTATTAAATAAATTTACCAACATATAATAAGACTTAAATTAAATGAATATTGTTTGCAGAAGCCTATAACTCTCATATTGGGGAAATACATCAAAGCGAGCTATGATGTGTAAAATGTTATACCTACAGAGAAACCTCACCTCAAGTTGTCCCTTGAACTGAGGTTTTGTGATTATTTTTTTTTTTTATAAAAATTTGATTGGTTTTCTACTTCTTATTCGATTTCAATGAAATTTAGCATTTCCAATGCAAATGGGATTCTCAAACGATTTTTAGACGAAGTTCTGGAATGTGGCCAATCAGAAAGGAATTTAGCCATTTCTTATCCGATCTTTTGACAAAATTAGCAGGCACAATAGAAATGAGATTTAAAATTAGTTTTAGTTGAAGTTCTTGAATATGTCAATTCAGGAAGGAACTAGGCCATTTCTTCTCCGATTTTCTTGAAATCCAGCATGAACTGGAAATGGGATTCTAAAATGATTTTTAGATAAAGTTCTGGAATCTGGCCTATTAGGAAGGAAATTGACCATTTTTATCCGATTTTAATTAAATTCAGCATACATGATGGATCTAAACAGATTTTTGTTGAAGTTCTGGAATTTGGCCAAGTATGATGAAACTCGCCTATTCCTTAAACCATTAGAGTAAATTTGATAGGTGCGTTGGAAATGGAATGATAAAATGGTGATGTGTTGTTATTAATGACTTGTTTTATAAATCAGTTTAGAATCCCTTTTCCATGGTACATGATGAATTTCATCAACATCAGATAAGAAATAGCCAAAATTCATTATATTTGTCCATATTCCAGAACTTCATCCAAAACTCATTTTATTTATTTATTTATTTATTATCATGTATAGCCTACAGTGATTATTACAATCGGTTATACAAACATGTTAAAAAAATTATAATAATAATTTGTAAAAATGAAATACAACACAAAAGGAATAAAAGATAAATAGAAAACGGCGACTATTTAGTTATTATTACATAAAAATTTAAATAAAGCTTTCTTAAACGACTCTCTGGACAAGTTGAAATCAAAAACATCATAAACTGAATTAAACTCTCGCGATGCTCTCAAAAGTGGTTCCGAAAGACCGTAATTAGTTGATACCTGGTTAATGAGTAACAGTCCATCGCGTGGGCGCATTTGACGTACCGGAGCGTAAAGAATTAAGCGTGAAAGCAGCTCAGTACCGAAAATATCGCAAATGAACAATGCCGATGCTACTACCCGTCGACAATCTAATCGGTGCAGATTCAATAGGTTACAGCGATCTTGGTAGGGAGGAAGAACATATTCCACAGGCCGCGTAGACGGTAGACAACGAAGTGCATACAAAACAAACTGCTTCTGAACACTTTCATTCTATCCGAATGACAGTGGTAAGAAGGTGACCACACCGGCGATGCATATTCTAAAATAGAACGAACGAAAGAACCGTACAGTGATGTTAGAGTAATCGGATCGATGAAGTCCTTACAGTTCCGCTTAATAAAACCCAACATAATGTATGCCTTATGTATAATGGTGTTAATATGTCTAGTAAAGGGGGCATCAGCTGAAAAAATTATACCCAGATCAGATATAAACTCCACTCTGACTACATCCTCACCATACAGACGATAACGATGGGACATAGGTGATCGGGTACGATAAAATGAAAGACTCTTACACTTACTCACGTTGAGTCCCAATCTATTGCGAATAGACCAACTGCAAAATTTGTCCAAATCATCTTGCAGCTTTACGCAATCGGACACGCTGTTGACCCGGGCGAAAATTTTCATATCATCGGGAAACAGGAGGCAGCTGGCAAACTCAAAGCAGTCAACAATATCGTTGATAAATAATATAAATAATAAAGGGCCAATATGACTTCCTTGAGGTACGCCAGATGTCATGCGAAATAGCTGTGAACTAGAATCCAAAATCCTAACGGATTGACAACGGTCAGAAAGGTAAGACTGCAACCATTCAATTGGGATGCACTGACAATTTAAGTTCTTTAATTTAGAGACCAGCAGCGAGTGGTCAATCTTATCGAAAGCTTTCGCAAAATCAGTATAGATAACATCCAGTTGCTGCCTGGAGTTTAAACTGCTAAATAATTTGCCACAAAAGGAAACCAGATTAGTCACTGTGGATCTGCCTGGATAAAACCCGTGCTGAGCAGAAGAAATTAATGATTTGGTATGGAAAACCGAGACCTTGTGAACCATAGATTCAAATAGTTTGGGTATAATGGAAAGAATGGAAATCCCCCGATAATTACTTACTTCGTTTCTTCTACCCGCCTTGAAAATGGGATGAAGGCATGCAATTTTCCAAGGCTCAGGAAAAAATCCAATACGTAAACTTTCATTAAACATGAAAGTAATTGGGCGGGACAAACTCTCGGCACAATGCTTAATAAGGATCGGCGGAATACCATCGTGACCAGCGCCCTTTTTAATATCAAGATTAAGCAAGCAATCGCAAACTTCCTGCTCAGTAAATTTAAAATAATTAAATTCCACGAAACTGTTAGCGCATGAAGGAATGGTAGGGGACATCGTGGCTGGTTGATAAACTGAGGCAAAATAGCTAGCAAATAAATTACAGATCTCCGCGGGTTGACTAGCGACGGAGTTCTGGTAAGACGTAGGAGTAGGGAAACCAACTACTTTTCTCTTACTATTCATAAAACTCCAGAACTCCCTTAGATTTGATGTCAATTCCTCCTCGATTCGCACAACGTATTGGTTATATAAAAACCAATTTAAACTTTTAAACTCTTTGCGAGCATTATCATATTTGGGATAAAATTGAACCCCGTACCGCCTGTATAATGAATGGAACTTATTGCGGCGATTCTCCAGATTTAACAATCTATTGTTATATCAGGGCTCCCGAAAGCCGGTTTTTTTTTTTAACCAACGGAACGTGTCTTTCAATACTACTTCTGAGAATGTCGTTAAACATCAAAACGATGTCATTTAAATTACCGCCGCGTTGCAAAAAGTCCCAATCAGAATTGCTGAGGAACTCGTTTAAGGAAGCGTAGTCGGCATTTCTGAAATTAAAATAAAACTTGTTAGAAAAGGAATCAATTGAACAATTTATATGAAAAATATTTATCGTAATTGGTGTGTGGTAGATGCTCTGGGAGCCGGTGAAATCCAAACATGATGAAACCTCCGAATGCATGACGTCATTGGAATATAACAGGTCCAGGAATTTCCCTTGACTGTTGCTAGTACGATTCAGCTGCTTGGTTGAGATGCTAGCAAAGTAGTCAATAATATATAATGCCCTTTGTTCAGTGGAAAGCGATGTAAAGACACCATCAACATCAAGCCAAGCTATGTCAGGCAGATTAAAGTCGCCCACAATTACAAGTTGATAATTAGGACGCACTGAAGGCATCACAACTGAGTCGATGAAATTAATTATCCTTTTAAAATATTCCAGATTCGAACCATTGAGAGCATACACTGCGATGATGACGATATATGAACTGGCCACCTTAACACGAACAGCAATGGCGTCAAGACTAGGATGACAGACAACCAACTCATTAGGAATGGAAACTTTAACCGCAATCAATACCCCACCCCCACTAAGCCTGGTGTCAAAATCATATCTGTCCTTCCTGTGAACGACATAGTCCGGAGGGAAATATTCACCAGAATACATATTGACAGTAAGCTAGGTCTCACAGATTATTATGATATCATAATCATTGTCCAGAACGCCTAAGCGAAAATTCTTGGTTTACCTCGGATGCTAGAGGCGTTGTGGTAATAAATTGAGGTAAAGCTGCAACGATCGGAGCTTACTGGCCGGATTGGGGCACAGTTTGTCGCGTAATGACCGCTGGAGGATTCAGGGTCGATATTTGCTGGTTCTGAAATGCACTTTTCCCCATTGCTTGCATACGATGTGATTGGCGCTGTAGAAAATTTGTATTATGGAAGGGTCTAATACACACATCATTAGGCGAATTCACAGTGGACATAACTTTGGCGGTAAGTTTACGCCCATTTGGTATTAGCTTAGTAACCACAGCATTAGAAATACCAAAGTTATTATTTACAAAATCGGCAATAGCAGCGTCTTCAACAGCGGTATCGAACTGCGACATATGAAACCAAAACTTCGGTTTAATCATCCGAATACTGTTAGGCAGAGAACATGGTTTAGTTCCACTTATTGAGGCGTACGATTAACGACGCATGGCAGCTGCTGTAGATGAAATGTCCGGGAGAGTTGGAGTCGACGTCTCGGAAGAATTTATGCCAGTATGAGCGGTTTGGGCTGACACCTTTTTCGCTGGTCGCCACTTCAGTTTTGGAAAGGACTTAAATGTGAGTCGCTTGAAGTGATTGTCCGTTGAAATGAGGTGTCACTATATTTTATTTTTGGATCCGTGAATTAAGTCCGCGGGGGTAATTTAACCCATAAAAAATTAAAAACTGTACTAATTTATTCGCAAATTTTTGACAGCAAATTATATCATTTTTAATTATGAATCAATTCCCCGACATTAAATTTCTAACAAGTGTATTATATCCGCGCGAAATTTATTAATGTTTTACAGGAAATTAATTAATTTTTAATTATGAATTAAAACTGCTTAAAAATTAATTTATCCGTTATTTATTTAATTTATTATTTATTTATTTTATTAGAAATATATTTTCTTAAAAACCTTTAATTTTTATTTTTAATTTATAAAAAATGTATAGTTTTTGTTTTTCTTTTACGCTGGATTCGATCAAAATACGAACATAAAAATGTAAGTAAAAAGTTTTATAAAAATGGGATTTATTTTTTTAAACAATATTTAAATTTCTTGATACTTATAAGTTGATTGGAATAAAGAAGTTGACGAGGAGATAGAACGCAAGAACAGTAAGAAAAAATCAAACAGCGGGTTATAAAAAAGTCAACTATTAAAACGCCGTGCCGAATCCGGCTCCAGTATCAAAACCTTAAAATAATAGTTTCAGTAGCCATAAATCCAATGATTGAACTTACTCAAGTTAACAATAATGATTCCTCTGACTTGCTAGGGCTTTCTACTCCGACGTCGACAAGTATTTCTACCACTGCGTCACAGACAGCACAGTAAACATTTGATAATGATGTTTTCACACTTTTTTAAGTGCAATTTCGATATGTGCAAATCAATTTGATGGACATTAATCTAATTTAAGTAGACTAAATTAAACAAATCAAATATAAACGATGGTACAACCATTCATTTTGTGCCATAAATAAAAATATTTTAATCATTCCGCAACAAAACATGTCCATTATGAGAACCAATAATGACGGGACAAATAAATCCGATTTCACTTTCAGGGCAACAAATACCATTGTCGGAATTCACTTTATTTTTCCGCGAGAAGGTGCTGGTTTTAATTTTACGTAATTGGATTTTCACCAATTCAAAAACCGTGTTATGAAAACTGCTGTGTATTTGTATTTCGTCTATCCAATGAATGGAAAGGGGCACTGGTACAATGGCGCATATATTAAGAAATTCGGCACCGCCAAAATATAATATATATGCCGCCCAAAATAGTGCGCCACCAAATTAAATATACGTCGCCAAGAATACCGCACTGCAAACACTCAAGTTATTTCCTGAGGAATTTTCCCGTTATAGAGCGAACTATTTTCCGCTCAAGCAGACCTATTTTTGAGAGGTGATTTGATGATGCTGCCAACCAAACCGGAAATCCTTGGCATATAATGGGCAGAATTAATTGTTTGTACATTATCATACAAGTCCTATTCTTAAACCCAATCTGTCCCATTATTGTGCGAATCATTCCAAAAGCCTTCCTAACCTTAGAAATTACATTGTCCACGTTATGGTTAAAACCAAATCTAGAAGTTATTTCTACTCCTAGCCTGATATCTTACTTTGTTAGTTACTTTAATTCTTTGCTTATTGATTAATAACTTAAAGTTTCTACTCTTTTGGGCACCTGATTTGCAGCATTTGCCGTAAGGGAGTTTCAAAACTATAACTTTTGATTTAGGTTTAACTAATATAATTCCTCTATTACTCATGATATTTGGTAATCCTATCTATTTCAGTTTACAGCTTCTTTGCTGCTAGCTTCGGGCATATGGAACTACTGAACATCATTGTATCATAAGCATACATCAGTGTTTCCGTATCAGCCTCCTGACAAATCGGCTGATCATTTATAAATATGTTGTATAGTGGTGGCCCTAGTCTTCTGCCCTGTGACACGTCCCTTATTTATCCAAATGGGTGATGAAAAAGAAGCTTTAATTTTAATGAGACTCGTAGCTTTCGTGTCATTCAGGAAACTATTGATTAATCTAATTAAACAAGGAGCCAGATTGATTTCCCGCAATTTAAAAATGAGGCATTCAGCCAAATTATTGAGCATTATCTGACGGAGAACTAGCTGAATTTTCCCTCGAGAAATATGACAAAGGAGCAATGTGGCTATTATTCGAGGGCTCCCCGTTAGGTTTTATTTCT
Source organism: Tipula helvola (assembly GCA_963556165.1). Taxonomy (NCBI): domain Eukaryota; kingdom Metazoa; phylum Arthropoda; class Insecta; order Diptera; family Tipulidae; genus Tipula; species Tipula helvola. Next base: position 9,347 of record CAUVYM010000196.1, read on the forward strand.
CTATACAAAATACTATAAAAATTTGCACATTCTAAAGCTATTTCTTCTGGATTAAAAGAGATATTCTAATTAAATTTGATTTGCTTTGGGGCGAGAAACGCTTTCTTCCTATTATGGAGTTAATTACTTAAACAACACATCACGTCCTGGTTTAATGCTTTCTACCCTCTCTAAAAGTTATTTCTATGGTGAGACCTTATGTTCTCGTTAACAAGGATAGTTAGACAGTTTATTTGAGACCTAAATCTTTGGAATTTTGAAGAGTTGGGGTTAACATTTTTCTTACGTTCCTTACCCAGTGCTTTCCTTAATTGGTTCCGCTCTCTAAACAGGTTTTCTAACAACTGTGGCAAATTCGCATGTTTATTATAAGATTTTTTTTTTTCTTACGGCAAAGATCGCAGACACTGTGATTTCCATGATGACAAACTCAATGTACCTATTAATTTCAAAATTTGTAAGATTTATTTCCCCGTCTAATTGGATTTGATCTAACTTCTGAGAAGCAACATTATAAAATAAACCCACTCAATGTTTCTATAATCCACGACTATCGAGTGGTTCTGACAAGAACTTTACACAATCCGAAAGTTTAATATTGACTTTAATTGTCATATGATATGAGGAGCTAACTATATTCTGGATTGCAAAATTTCTATTATAAGAATAGTTCACTATCAAGTTATTTGAGATCAAATAACGATACAAAAATGAATAAGATCTCTGGTATGTCGGCTGATGTGGTACTTTGTGGATCAATTACAATGTCGAGTTGCTTAACCAGTATTTGATAATCCGTCCCACTATATTGTTGGATATATCCCAGTACATACATTTGGCATTAAAATCCCCTTCACTAATGCAAGACTCGTATTTTTCACTCGTGCAATTAATTCTGTCTAGGTCTCTATTGAGTTGATTGAAATTTACATTTAGTGATTATAGCAGTGCCCCGAGTACCCTCTACTTTGTCTGTTCTAATAATATTATAATTTGGAAATTCAATTCTATTTTTATTGTTTCGTGGGGTTTGTGAATAAGTAATATGTCGGGCTTATGATCTCAACAATTTATCTAACTCGACACGTCTCGCGCAATTATACATGGAATTACAAATTAATGAAATTATTTTTACGTTTTCTAATTCAATTGAACATAAAAGAAATAAGAGCCGACAGTTTCTCTGTTTTATCACCCAATTTTTTATACTGTGGCACGAATTTATTTATCTTATTAATTAAATCAACAAAATCTAACCCAAAAAGTTGGCGATACTATGAAGTAATGAAACTAAATTGGTCTCGACTTAGCTGATCACGTTGCGATTGTTCCAACAGTAGAAACTGACTCTGTTTCTCCGGTGCTAATACACCGCTGCAAAAGATGCACCTGGATTAATTGTCCATCTTGCACGATTTAGTTGTTGTTTCCTCTCTATTGCTTGAATGATTTTTTGTTTGAGTTTATTTAGTACACTACATCCTTTGTAATTTGCTGGGTGTCCAAAGTCACCACAATTGATGAAGTAAGCTTTCGGAGATTTTTCGGACCCATTGGTTCGTATAGAATCATTTTTAGGAGCTTCTCATTCATATGGCCCATTTGAGTTTTTTACATTTTATGCAGCGATTATTATACGTGCAATTTCTAACTATATGTCCGAAACGTTAGTATCGTAAGCAACATATGCATTGCACAATGTCTTTATTTTTTTAATCTTTCCCTGCTAATTCTGTGATGGCAAACATAATTAATGTTTTTCAGCTCCAGCAAGTCCACTACATTTCCAATGGTCACAATATGATAATCCATTCAATTGTAATTTTTATTAAGCCACGTAGAAGCTAAATATATTGGCTTCCATAAGACGTAAAAACCTTTAAAAAAACAATTCATATCAATTAAGTAACAATGAAAATCATTAAAAATATAAAAAGATAATTCAGATTTTTAGATTATCCAGGCAGTTTTCTCTTTGGTGTTTTATTTTGAATGGCTCCTGGACTCAAGGGTCCGATGGTTGTGGTAGGTGATTCATAAAAAAGAAAACTGGTTAACACATTCATTTCAGAATAATTGAAATATTTAATAATAAACAAACTTAAAATAATGTTCTAATAAATAAAATATTGGGGATACAAATAAGTTTTGAAGGTATTTTTTATAACTTCAAAGCTTTATTCAGAGGGGAGAACCGATCAGCCTTAGTGAACGAGTTTGCTTTTTTATAGATGAAATAATTTATCTATGTAGGTACATTATGTATGTACTATACCGGGTGAGTTTTTTAACTTGATATACTCAATATCTCGGAAAATAAGCACTCTACGAAAAAAATGTTAGAGATCACAATTTAATTATTCCTCGGGGGAAATACATTAGTGTTAAAATTAGTACCCCCACCCCCTCCTTGTAGGTGGGGCGGGGGATAACTTTCTAACTAAGATAGGAACCCCTATTTTTTATTGCAGATTCGGATTCTACGGCTAAAACTAAGTAGGATTTGACTGAAACATTTTTTTCGATTATGATAGATGGCGGTGTAATTGACGATATTAATTTTTTTTTATTTCTCCTATGTCTGCAATAAAAATACCATGGTTTCGTTGTAAATACTCGAAGTTAGTTTTAAACAATTTGTACTATCGTATTCATATGTATTTGTGCAGTGTATATTTTAATACAACGCCCCGGTGGCACAGTGGTTAGCATACTTGCTTTACGCTCCGGAGGTCCCGGGTTCGATTCCCGGCGGGTGATGAAAAAATCACGGCTGGTTTAAGGGTAGGATCAATGAATTAATCACTCATTACGATATAGAAAAATTTGCTTGCCAATTTTTTTCAATTCCTACTAATTATAATTAATCATACTAAATTGCTAATTAATCAATTGTTATTGATAAAATTGTAAATTTTAATATAAATATATTTAAGTTATTAGTTATTGTGCATATTTAGTGTTTTATGTGAAAATTATGTGTGTAAATCAATTAAAAATAGTTAAAATTCATCGAAGTTTGGAAACTAGAAATGCAAAATATGAATGTATTAATGCTTAAAACACATTTATGTGCCATTGAATAATGTCTGTTAAAGTACATCAAATGGTTTTCAATAATTTATGAAAGTCAAGGTGTTCCGTGAAACAGCTCATTTTCAAAGCCATTGCCTAAACCGAAATATTTAATTCAGGCTAAATTTAGGCGTATTCAGACTCTTATCAGAAAATATATACTTTAATAACACACTACATTTTGGGGATGTGGTTTGGGTTAAGAAAATTTCCGAGACCCTAAACCAATTCGAACAGCCTCTTGGTAAGGACTAAGGAGTAGCATGAATATATCTAAAAAAAAAATAGTTTTGAGAATGAATCACTAGCTGAAAGACGTGGTTCGAACGAAGGAGGAAACACCCGCTACTAATGTGTTATGATTAAAATATATTTTTGAGTAAAACTGTACAATCTTCAACTTTTGGTTTTTGTTATTTTTTCAATGAATTAAAGGGGTCCATATGGACCTTGTTGGTTCTCGTGTTTTTCCTTGCTCAGTGTTTGTGGTGAAAAATAGAAAGTTTTAATGCGTGATTAAATTTGATTAATGCTGTTTGCCTCGGACGATTTTTTTGGCTAGATATTCGATTTTTCTAAACAGTTGGTAGGCTCATACCAGTCATTCATAAATGGCGATAAGTTTATAGCGTCGATTTCTCTTTGCTAATATTTCAAATTTACTTGAATTTTATGATTCAAAAACAAGAACATTACGTATCAAATAAAAATTGAGGAATTTTATGTTTGTACTGGTCATAATAACCCGGTTTTACTTATTTGATTTATAAAAAATGTCATGATATAGGTAAAACGTCATTCGTGATTCGGTTTTTCAAGCGTTTCGTTGGGAATTGTCCGTGAGCGTTGTGATTCCTTGAAATGCAAGCACCATCAGGCCAAAGGCGTACATAGTGTTGGTTAGGCACGGTGTTATAATTGGATTTGACAGTATTATCCTTATAATAAGACGATGATATTTGAGTTAAAAAAATCGCAAAATCAGAAACTTGATCCGAATCATGTAGAATGCAGTATACAATGTTAATAGTCTCTCGGATTGGTCTTCACCCTTTGATGTAGTGATCAATGTAGATGGTGGTGGCTACTGTTCTTAGACAATGCATATTCTGGTATTTGGGGTAATAGGAAACGCGGGTTCGTGAAATGTTTTTCATTATAAAGAATAACGGTTGAAAAACAATGTATGACCAAAAATTCTTTGTTATATTTTATGTTGAAGTTATGACCTACCTAACGGAATACTCCTTACTTCTAGTAGCGGCTGTGTAAATGAGGTGCGGTTCTTCACTCATTTGGTATAGTCCTTCACCTCATTTCGCTTAAATCACACGTTTTACAATCCGATTAATTAATTAACCAATTTTTTTGTTTCATTTTTAATACATTTGGGTCGATGAAGACAGGGTAGATAAATACTTTTAAATCCTTGAAACAAGAATTGTTTTGTGTAATTTGCTTAATAATTTCATAAAAGATTTAGATTTAGACTAAAATTGTTGACAAATTGAATTCATTACTTCATTAACATTTCGCAAAACACTTGTGCAAATTAATTTTTACAGAATGTATATTAATAGAATTACTTCTCTATAAATTAACCTCGCAAGGAGAATTTTGGTTGCCAGCCTGACGATGAGTAGCGTAAAGTAATCTTAAAATGCAAAAAATCGACCAAAGGTACACATTATTAGAGTTGTTTTGTGCGTAGAACAAAATGGGATGTTGCTGTTTTAAATTGTACTGTTGAATTACTGGCTTGACATCAGTTTATTACTCAGTTGATATTTTGGGTGAGCAGATTATGTGTCCATGATCAACACAGGCGTAAATATATTGGTTTAGTCTTTTTTGCACGATTAAATTGTTTAAAATAGTGTAGCTGTAATTATTTAACTGATGATAAAATTCACATGTTTTTCTGTTTAAATACTGTCATTGTTTGAGGGTGCTTCTACGCTGTACAACTTAGGAAATATTTCGAGTCCCCACTTGTATCTTCTTCAAAATCGATTAGATTTCGTTATTCATTCGATTGAACCTTTCTAATGAATGTAAATTTGTGATTCTGGGTGTGACTAAATGCACGAAGACCAGCTGAAGTTTTCCTACTTTTGATAATGAAAGGAGAAAACATTTTACTAATAAAAATATTATCAAGATTGAAGCTGTACAATGCCGAGGTTTCATTAATGCGGAAGGTAGGATGTTAACCCTCTTGGAGACACCAGGGTCTGGCCAGACCCTTTTTGGGTTTGTCTGAATTATTTTTATATTTATAATTCTGCTATCGTCAAAATATTTCAAGATATCCTCAAGCTACTAGTTTTGAACAGATATATGAAAAAAAACTTCCAAAAATAGGGGGGTGGCCGTGAGTTTAAGGGCTTTGCAAAATTTTAGTCATATTCGAAACACAAGAGTCTACCCAGACCCCATACACATTTTATGTGAAATTATACTAAATGTGTATATGTAGATGATCTTACTGTATATTTATCTCTCCGGAGTTCCCGTTATTTATTCGTTTTCGATGATTGTACTGTGTATTTTATCACGTGGAGTGTCATAGTATTTTCGAATTTTGTGCTGAAAAGAAGCAAAGAATCCGCAAGGAAGCTAACCATTACAAAAACACAAATGCTCGCAGGAAATTTTTGTTTTCGCTTTCAGAAACTCAAGTTCGTTCGCAAATAGAAGCTCGATGTAACGATCATCAAGTAATAAAGCAATATTCGTCTCGATCAGCAATAGAAGCATTCCCCGGTGGCCCATTACCGGTCCATATCACAACAAATTATTTAAATCCCACAATTTTTTCAGCCAACAACACGAGTTGTGGCAACGGTAAAAGGTGCCGACTTCCTCCAAATGAAACGAGACTGCCAATTATTCCATGAATATGACAAAGCCCGTCGCAAAACTCGCTTTTACTGTGTGAAATGTTCGACTTCAGTATGCCTGCAACACTATAAATGCATTTATAAATGCTTCAAATGTACGAATGAAGAGGAGCTTTAAAGAAAGGGTTTCAATTCTACAAAAATGTGTATTTTTTTAGTTTATTCAGGCTTTGAATTCATTCTGTAAGTTTTATTTGGTAATAAAATTGAATTGTTAAAATAAAACTTACATTTTATTTATTTAAACTTATTTTAACGTATAGGGGTCTGGATGGACCCTTGTGTTTCCAATGTGAAAATAAAATGTGGGGTTCACACAAGGTTTAACCTGTAACAGTAACCTGCGAAATAATTGACAGTGCTTGACTTTTCGGAAAAACCTTTGGATCCAAGATATTTGATGCAAATTTTTAGTCAGCTCTTAACGTTCACATTAAATCTCTGATAATACATTAAAACCAGGTCAGATTCTGGTTAACACAAATGTTCAGAAATTTAGACATTTTGTAATGTCGAACATTTCATGAATTTTTAGAAGTTTAGCATTTGGAAATTTTTCCGAATTTTGCCGATGGATATTATGCTATCATACTGTAATATTAGTGAATGAGTTAGGGAAATAGTTAAGGGAATAGCCGTAGTGGAATTGATGTTAAAGGATATGACGTGTTGATTATAAGGTATTATCTAAAAAAAATTACTAAGGTTAATGTCGCATATTGCCGCCCCGGTGGCACAGTAGTTAGCATGCTTGCTTTAAGCCCCGGAGGTCCCGGGTTCGATTCCCGGCGGGTGATGAAAAAATCACGGCTGGTTAATGTTAGGATCAATCAATTAATCATTGATTATCCGTTAAGAAAATTGATTACGAAACTTCATAACGAAGCGGCCAAATCCCTCTATGGGATGTAGCGCCAGCGAAAAAAAAAAAAAAAAAATGTCGCATTCAGAGGTACCTGAGGAGCCGGGTAGCATTCCAGAATTTCAAGCAGAGTGAGGAATTTGATGGCTGGAACCAACCTATCTTACTAATACGTTTCGATTCTAAAATAATATGTTTCAGAATTATATATAAAATTTAAAAAAATAAAATAAAGTCAGGTTGGGTTATTAACATTACTTAGAATAATTGAATTTAAATTTAATGTAATCCAATTACAGATACCTGAATAACCAAGCAAGGCTTCCAGAGAAACAAAAATCCAATCAACATGTAGATTAAATTTGTGTTGACTTACGTAATATATTTTACAAATTACTAACTATTGACTACAACCGGATCTGTAACCTGGTCAAGTCCATCCATACCAACATTCCTTTACTCTCCTTCTTTTTGTGCTATATGCAATGGGTGTACTGTGGGCCCGGCGTCATTCGGGAGACAGGTTTAGACTTGGTCATACACTCCAATCAATCAACTTCAAAGCTTTATTCAGACAAAATGGTACAATTGTGTTTTATTCAAAGTATTGTCCACCGCAAGCTACGACTTTTCCCATCTTTTAGACAGCATACGGATTTCGCGTCAAAAAAATGCCCCGTCTTTTGAGGCGATCAAAGAATCGACTCAATTTTGGACTTCCTCATAAGCAGTGAAGTACTGCTCGGCCAGGCCATGAGGCATCGACCAGAGCAAGTGGTAGTCGGAAGGAAAAATGACTGGTGAATACGGTGTATGGCATTATTCACCATCTAGACCAGTATTTATGAATCGGTGGTTTGCGGACCACTAGTTCTAATGAGGCTTTTAAACTTTCTACCTTTTAAAAATTATAGATACCTACATTTTTTTTATATCACAATAGACTATGTTAGCGCACAATTAAGTAAATTTGACTTAAAAGTATCACTTTTTGCCGTAAATGTTTCTCCGACTCATCACATAAATAGCAAGTTACAGTGCAAATATTAATCGGACTTATTTTCCAATAAATCACACTGGCCCAACTATTATTCGTCAAATAAATTCATTAAGATTATGAGATTTTCCTAATATAAGAAATTGTGAACAGTTTCATTATATTTCAAAAGGTGCAAGAAATCGAGCAGGAACAATGAAAAAATTATGTTTGCCGTAGGCACTTGGCGAACAAAAAATACACATATTTTTAAATTTTTAAAAACACTTCGCAAATATTTCGCAAAATTACAAAAGGTTTAAAAAATCACTCGATCGATTTCGGTTTGTTAGGCCATCATATCAGTTTAGTAGATACTCCTGAGTGATTTTTTAAACCTTTTGTAATTTTGCGAAATATTTAACAAGTGTTTTTAAAAATTTAAAAATTTGTGAATGAAAAAATTATTAATCGGAAACTATGGTAAACTTAAACTTTATTATCTGTGGGAAAGATAATAAAAACTTGTTTTTATAATTACAATTCACAATTGGATAATATAAGCGATTTTTCAATTCTTCCCACGAAATTCAAACATTATATGTAGACTAAATTTTGTAATATTCACGTAATTTCAATTCCCAGGCGTTCAAGCACTTACAGTTGTATTTCTTAATGAATGATATTAAATCTCTAATGTTAGCGCTTTGTAAACATCTATGTTAATTAGTAGATAGACATACAAATCGAACACTGTATTTTTTGATACAGAGAAAAACTCTACATCATTTAATTTATTTACCTTTAACATTTACAGAGATACATACCGTAGTTACGAAATTTAATCGAAACACACACACATGTACACGGCTGAGAAAAGCGATAATAATATTTAGGAATACTAACGATAATAACATTTGTTAATTTTCACCTGCTCATAATAATTAAAGTGGAAGATTTTTTTTTTTACAGATGTATACGGAAAATCAGAATAATTAATGCAGAATGGAAGGCGAAAATTTTCATACATATACATACCATTACGTATATGAATCACCATATTTTTCATTTTCTTTGCTACAGCTTAACAGTAAAACAAATACTTTTAGCGTTCTTTACAGGATCAAAATGATAAAAGTTTCAACATCTACTTTCTGTCTGCTTGCACGTTAGCTACGGAGTTGGGATATACCCAGTTTTAACGGAAACTAAAGTATACAAATAGATTTTTTTTTTTTTTTCAATTTGCCCTTCTAACAATGCAATTAAACTTTTCTTACTTCTCGTTTGTTGCTGTTGTTTTCACGATAAAAATTGAATGAATAATGATAAACTTTTTTGTAATAAAATGTTATTAAAAGAAAAATGCAAAAAATGAAAATAGCATAATATAAAGGAGTAAGTAAGATAAGTTTATAAAAATATCTTTTTTTAAAGCACAAAAGATGTAAAGTCTATTTAGACTTGTGTGTAAATTTTATTATAGTAAAAAAAAAATATTTTTCCAAACAGCAAAATCATTTCATTTTCTTTTATCATTTTTCAGTTTGTTATTTTTCTAAATGGCATAATCATTAAAATGAAAATGAGAACATCTGTTTTCAATAGTTTTTTGAATGTCTTTTCCTTAGATTTTCTTTTCGTTGTTAAGCAAATTTTTTTTTGTTTGTGTTGTGAAATTATAAGGAGAGTAAGAAATGCTATTAGGTTTTTATTGAGCTTTTAGTTTTCGGAACTTTTTCTATTGTGGTTTGGATTTGTTGGTTGTAAAAATAATCTTCCAAATACGTTGATGTGTTGATTGTTTTGTTGTTATAATTTCATTTTATTGTGGTAGATTTTAATAATCACTATAAAAACTGTTTTTTTTTTTATTTAACTATAATATTTAACGCGATTGGCAAAACCAGAGCGATAATAAAAGAATAGCTCTAGTTTTTCAACGATTTAAAAATAGTTTCGTTATAAAGATGATGATGATAATGATTATTTGGTTTTAGGTTGCCGGGAGGGATGAAATAAGTGTGCACTACTGTCGAGTTTAATAAATACATATATGTATGTATACTATAATGAACATCGTTTTTAGCCATATTGTTGTAAATGTCCAAGCACCCAAAAATAGTGGTATGATTTGTAGACTATTTCAATGAGTGACGTGATTGCCTCTAAAAAAAATAAGAGAAAATCATAAGAAGATATGAATAAAAACAATCGTAAATCACAAATGGTAACGTTTGTCAAGTTTTAAGAAATTATCCGCCGTGTCTATCCGGGAAACCCAATTTTTTCAACCATTAGTGTAAAAAAAGCTACTAATAAGTCTTCAAAATTGTAAACATATAGATTATTAAAGTATGTCAAGTGGGGTATCAATTCGAAGAGCTTGACGAGTACATTTTAGACATACCCAATTTTGTAGGCATTTTGACTGTTACTAAAAGTGAATTTGCCAGTCAATTTCATTTGGGTGTTATTTTATCAATCTTGAAGCGTAAATTCCTAATATGCAACATAGTTTTATGCACCCAAGTAAGATGGGTGCATGAAACTATGTTGCATATTAGGAATATGTTGCACTAGTTGGGAGACGACGAAGGGCATGAAAGTTTGTAAATTTGTCAAGTGACTTACGTACACCAAAGCCTATGTGAGTACATAGTGAGTGCTACATGACATAGGGATGTTGGGGGCTTTAAAAAAGGTCACTCAGAATTGAGTTGGTTGGCCGTCATATAGTCGCACAATCGTTGGAACAAAAATTGTTAGAAATAATTTTAATTAACCATAATCTTTCCATAATAACTTCCAATTCTCCCACACCATTAAAAACGTAGCTAATCCTAAATTGAGTACTATGCTGACCCTACTCCATTACAAATTGTAATGTTAAGCGAACTACTTCAATTTTCAATATTTTGATATTTAAGGTAAACAAAACAATAATGGTTTTATAACTTGAAAATTAATTATAGAAATTTAAACATAAATGAAAACCTTAAGTATACTAACTATCAATCCGTACATTGATTCTTATTGATTTCTACTTCATTTTATATTACGTTTAGGTCAATCTTCGGTATATCGGCAATTACAATTAGACGTCCTCTAAAGGCTCAGTACACCTGATTACTTTGCTTAGAATATTTTTTTCTTTTCCTTTGTAGATTGGCAGATTTCAACATTCTCTCGCCTTTAAATCACCTGATTCAACAGGAGCCCCTTGCACGGGGTATGTGTGGATGCAACACAGAGAAAAATCAATCACTTTCAGGGAATACTAAAATTATTCTGCCAAGTAACTATTTTGTTGGTGGTAAATTTTTGTCAATGACTAGACCAATAACATCAAGTTTCACGTTTGTTTTAGGTGATGTCTACTTGGAACATGATTGGATTGATATTAAATACTTGATGTGCCATCTTTGTCAAATACGTTGCCACATCTGTTGGAGTATTTCCCACCAGTTTTACCTGGTTATTTTCCTATTCTTCAGGTTGATTTAAGGAACCGTTTTCTGCCAATAACTTTTGCGTACCTCAACAGTGATGAGAAGAGTTTTATCACTGAGCCGTTTCAAATGATGCTTCATTGTCTTCACCGCTTCCTCCCATAATCACCCAAAAGGAGGATCATTTGGTGGGTTAAAATGCCAATGATTGTAGCTTTAAAAACTTGTAAATTTCGTTCGTATTGTCTTTTAAAAATACGAAAGCTTCCCACAAATGTCGATCTGCACTGCACAACAACCATTGCTATATCAATAGCATCAATATCAATACCCTAGCTTCGTCGCGCGCCAATTCGTCGAAGTGCAGCTATAGGAATGTGGTGTAGCGCGATATGTACTGTCCGGGTACTTGTACAAACAAACAGGCAAATAAAGGACTTAAACGGTTTTTCACCTATACCCCTTAAGACAGGCTCGTACATGCTGAACCCCATATGCTGGCAAATTCTCCATTGCTTGCGAAAGAATTGCCTGAAAGAAAGATAAGCACTTCCTAAACACCTGCCGTTTTTCTCGTTTTCCTTTTAATAGCCAAAACTTTTGTCTTAACATGGTTAATACTAATTGTGGTCCCCAATGTTAATATCTATTGTAGTTATAGTAGTCTTTGATTATCAATCTCGACAAATTGGATGGTGGTATGTTGGTTGGATGCTTCGTTCCAAACGCTGAATTTGAATTCTGTATTCGGCCTGCAACTCTCTTAACTCCATCGTCTCCAATAAACAGAGTTTAACATTTGAGTGAGCCTTTGATCGGTTTTCGTTGTTCAATGGCTAGATTATCTTCTAGCATGTACTCTAATTGAATTAAAGCGTTTCGAAATCTCGGTTTTTAAAATCTCTGGTTTGAAAAATCTCGGTCTAATCTCAATTTTTATTTAGTTTTATTTTAAAATTAAATATCCCCTGTTCCAAAATGTATTACAACTGAGATTTTGTAGTGCCGATATTTTTAGCCAACCCAATTGAATCATTTTGCAACACAGCGTGAGCTGTTCCCAACTCTTCGACTGTTCATTTAACCTTCACTTTTGACCATCATTGTACCTCTTAGTATGTTGTGTAGGAGTAGCCGGACCATGACCAATGTTCCAATATTTTTTCTGTAAGAAGAAAACCGCTCGATAAACTCCAAATAGGAAATGATAAATATCGGCTTTCTTTTAGAAGCGACACACAGAATTTTGCGCGGTTTTCTCCTTTAGTGCAGTAATTTGGTCTCTAGTCTGGCCAATTCTCAGATCTGTCACGAAACCAGTTAGGACAATTTCACTATAGTACATTGTGTAAGTATTTCAGACGACAGAATTCCTCGTGAAGCACAGTTAGCAGGTTTACCTTTTGTAGGGATGTGACGCTAGTTTTCCCGCTTAATAATTTGTAGGATTTCAGATGTCCTATTTCCAATGAATGTTGGCCTTCTAATGGGAACATCTGAGAGTCAATCTAAGACGATGGTTGAATTAATCCAACAAACTATCTTTTATACAAGTATTTCTAGTATTTCTGTGACAGATTTTGTTAGGTTTACTAGAATGTGATCTGCATAAAGTTTTAATTTGGCTATTGTTAGCCTCTTAACTGAAGCCACCTTAGATTTCGGAGCTAGTACGCTACAATAGTGTCTGTTAGGGTTGATTCTATGCCGCATATAAAAAACCAAAAGAGCCAATGTACGGAGCTGTAGTAGAATTGCGAACATGAGTATCTCGTTCAAAGCCAGACCCATTGAGGTTCTCGCGGTAGCATCAAAGACTACACGGAACTTCGATTATTTCAATATCCCATAATGTGGAAAGTAGTTAAAGCTCTGCACCTCATTGGCTTAGATTTCCACCATATGCCCTAATTCTTGATACCTACTCGTGCATGATATGTTGGTATAATTGTCTAAATATTCTATCTTTTTGAAACTTCTTTTTCAGTGCTTTCGACTTAAAACTAGAATTCCCAAGTTCTCCTAAATTGTTCTTAAAAGGTTAGTTTACCACGAACCGCCCTTCCGTAGTTTCGTGTATTGTTTCTACGAAACAACCGTCCATCTTTTTACATTTAGAACTGCTTCTGTTTCCCTAAATAGTTTTACCATGTCATCGACCCTGGTTTGTTCATTATTAGTGTGCGTCATATTACTCGACTATAACGTATAATTTATTCAATTTGTAACGGGTTAAACACATGCTGTACACATAGAATAACATCAATATCTTGAAATTTATTGAAATCAGATCAGCTAAGAATACATCAATATTGCATAATTCCGATCGAATGAATGAGAAGGAAATTTTGAACAGTTTTTTGCCATTACCGATGCGTCTACTTGAATTTGGTTTGGTCTGTTATTTCGAGCTTTTAAAGTAAGAATTTCTATTCCCTTTCGTGACCTAAATTCCTGAGCGACTGATACCTGATCTGATAGCACAATCTTGAGAATCCAACAAAATGTGGCATTTATGTTCAAATACGTTTTAGTCGACCACTTTTACTAATGATATTTGGAGAATACAGCTTGATGATATATTTGTATGATCGGTCAATGTGCTTGATTTCTCTACAGCTGATGCTGATATGCTAATAGGCTTCTTAGGCTCTTCCTGATAGAGAAACGTGTGGTGTTTTTTCCAACAAAATTGACATCTCGATTTTAACAAGCAACTGAACACTGGATTGTTGGCCCGTAAACAGTTAAAACAACAGTTGTCTAACTTAATGTGTTGTCTGCGTTCCATTATTGATAATTGCTGAAACTTCTTGCACTTCAACAAAGTGTGCTCATCCTTACAAATTGTACACATATTCGCTTCTGTTGTGACGAGCACCTTAGATGTTTTAGAATTTGGTAAGGGTTTAGTGGTTATTGGTTTTAGTGACTCTAAGCCATCTAAACGGTTTAACAAAAATTTGAAAAAAAAATTATAAAGTGGGAAGATTTTCTTCTCAAGATATTTGTGCCCAGGAGATTCAACGTCTAACTTTTCTTCCAATAAATAAATAACCCAAACATCTCTTGATTTAGCATCTCGTCCCAGAGCTTCGGATGGGTCTAGTAACTTCCTAATTAATAGCATTTGGCTGACGAATCACCGGGTGATCTATGAAGCTTCTGATAAATGCATTAAAAGTATGTGTTTCTTCCTAACGTGTCTAGCACTTGAAGCGTGTTTACATTTTACATTTTACATTTTACATTTTACATTTTACATTTTACATTTTACATTTTACATTTTACATTTTACATTTTACATTTTACATTTTACATTTTACATTTTACATTTTACATTTTACATTTTACATTTTACATTTTACATTTTACATTTTACATTTTACATTTTACATTTTACATTTTACATTTTACATTTTACATTTTACATTTTACATTTTACATTTTACATTTTACATTTTACATTTTAGATTTTAGATTTTACATTTTACATTTTACATTTTACATTTTACATTTTACATTTTACATTTTACATTTTACATTTTACATTTTACATTTTACATTTTACATTTTACATTTTACATTTTACATTTTACATTTTACATTTTACATTTTACATTTTACATTTTACATTTTACATTTTACATTTTACATTTTACATTTTACATTTTACATTTTACATTTTACATTTTACATTTTACATTTTACATTTTACATTTTACATTTTACATTTTACATTTTACATTTTACATTTTACATTTTACATTTTACATTTTACATTTTACATTTTACATTTTACATTTTACATTTTACATTTTACATTTTACATTTTACATTTTACATTTTACATTTTACATTTTACATTTTACATTTTACATTTTACATTTTACATTTTACATTTTACATTTTACATTTTACATTTTACATTTTACATTTTACATTTTACATTTTACATTTTACATTTTACATTTTACATTTTAGATTTTACATTTTACATTTTAGATTTTACATTTTACATTTTAGATTTTACGTTTTACATTTTACATTTTACATTTTAGATTTTACATTTTACATTTTACATTTTACATTTTACATTTTACATTTTACATTTTACATTTTACATTTTACATTTTACATTTTACATTTTACATTTTACATTTTACATTTTACATTTTACATTTTACATTTTACATTTTACATTTTACATTTTACATTTTACATTTTACATTTTACATTTTACATTTTACATTTTACATTTTACATTTTACATTTTACATTTTACATTTTACATTTTACATTTTACATTTTACATTTTACATTTTACATTTTACATTTTACATTTTACATTTTACATTTTACATTTTACATTTTACATTTTACATTTTACATTTTACATTTTACATTTTACATTTTACATTTTACATTTTACATTTTACATTTTACATTTTACATTTTACATTTTACATTTTACATTTTACATTTTACATTTTACATTTTACATTTTACATTTTACATTTTACATTTTACATTTTACATTTTACATTTTACATTTTACATTTTACATTTTACATTTTACATTTTACATTTTACATTTTACATTTTACATTTTACATTTTACATTTTACATTTTACATTTTACATTTTACATTTTACATTTTACATTTTACATTTTACATTTTACATTTTACATTTTACATTTTACATTTTACATTTTACATTTTACATTTTACATTTTACATTTTACATTTTACATTTTACATTTTACATTTTACATTTTACATTTTACATTTTACATTTTACATTTTACATTTTACATTTTACATTTTACATTTTACATTTTACATTTTACATTTTACATTTTACATTTTACATTTTACATTTTACATTTTACATTTTACATTTTACATTTTACATTTTACATTTTACATTTTACATTTTACATTTTACATTTTACATTTTACATTTTACATTTTACATTTTACATTTTACATTTTACATTTTACATTTTACATTTTACATTTTACATTTTACATTTTACATTTTACATTTTACATTTTACATTTTACATTTTACATTTTACATTTTACATTTTACATTTTACATTTTACATTTTACATTTTACATTTTACATTTTACATTTTACATTTTACATTTTACATTTTACATTTTACATTTTACATTTTACATTTTACATTTTACATTTTACATTTTACATTTTACATTTTACATTTTACATTTTACATTTTACATTTTACATTTTACATTTTACATTTTACATTTTACATTTTACATTTTACATTTTACATTTTACATTTTACATTTTACATTTTACATTTTACATTTTACATTTTACATTTTACATTTTACATTTTACATTTTACATTTTACATTTTACATTTTACATTTTACATTTTACATTTTACATTTTACATTTTACATTTTACATTTTACATTTTACATTTTACATTTTACATTTTACATTTTACATTTTACATTTTACATTTTACATTTTACATTTTACATTTTACATTTTACATTTTACATTTTACATTTTACATTTTACATTTTACATTTTACATTTTACATTTTACATTTTACATTTTACATTTTACATTTTACATTTTACATTTTACATTTTACATTTTACATTTTACATTTTACATTTTACATTTTACATTTTACATTTTACATTTTACATTTTACATTTTACATTTTACATTTTACATTTTACATTTTACATTTTACATTTTACATTTTACATTTTACATTTTACATTTTACATTTTACATTTTACATTTTACATTTTACATTTTACATTTTACATTTTACATTTTACATTTTACTGTGAATCGGGCAGTATCGGATAGTAGCATATTGTGATTAAATGGTATATTGCAAGCATTCACATAGACTTATTTTCAAATTGTAATCACAATCCACTAAATGATTTTGAATTAAGAATTCTAGTTGGTGACAGTAAATTGCTGTCTACTCTGCAGTAGATTTTATCAATCTACTTTTATCGTTCAACTGAAATTTATTTACAAAGAAAATTCTCAATTAGCCCATATTTTTTGGAATGTCTAAAAATTATCTAAATGATCAAAGTATGGCTAAAATTGTTCTAAACGTGTTTAACATTATTAAGATTAACAGTGCAAAATTTAAATACTACTACCAATCTGAATAAACCATTCATATTTTCTCTCATTAAACCATTCACAACATTATACTAGCCGGGTTATAAACCTTAACAACAAGCGAATAAACAGTAAGACAATTCCGCTTTTTTT
The DNA here is from genome assembly GCA_963556165.1 of Tipula helvola. NCBI lineage: Eukaryota > Metazoa > Arthropoda > Insecta > Diptera > Tipulidae > Tipula > Tipula helvola. The sequence continues at coordinate 26,911 of CAUVYM010000196.1, forward strand.
TAAATTTACAATACAAGCTATACAAAAAAAATGTTAATTATGGAATTTAAACTTTATTCTGTTGTTTTTTTTTTAATAAACACAAAACGCGAATTAAAATAAAAATTTACAGCTTTTAAAGAGATAATCCAATAATAAAATAAAGCTGAACGAAGAGAGAACACAAAAAAATCAGATTTTAAAAATTCATTATGATAGCAAGAAATTAAGCTTTAAATTTGTATTCAGCTTTTCCTGGATTTTTGCTATTTCTGTATGTGTTTGTTTGTGTGTGCTTAATTTAAATTTTACTTTTACTGTTCTCTAGTATCGTTTATAAATATATCTTCAAACATTTTTAGACTTAAATGGTACTACACGAGTAGGATGTTTTCCAACAGTTAAAAAATATCAAGATTAAAACAAAATAAAAATAAGGAACTAAATCTGTAAAAAATGTAAAAATTAAAACAAACAAAATCATAGCAAAACAAACAAACTTTGTTGGTTTAAAAATAGCAAAAATTGTTGATCTTTTGAATTTAAATCGATTGGGACGTGTTTTGTACAACCTATACATTCTAGTCAATTTCATGGTCGGTAAATATTTTTATTAACAGGAAAGTGACTGTTATATACCTTCTTCTGGTGGTTATATAATTCAACGTGAAAATGAGGTACTATACACCACGTAATAATTAATCCTTAACACACAGAAATTTATTCGACTTTAAAGCGAGCATTTTGAATAGCGTTCATTTAAATACACTTTAACTTAAGCAATTTGGTTTGAGGCCAAAAGTTAAACCCTCCCTATTAGGCACAACAGCAATAATCATAATTTTAAAACTTGCTAAAATTGTTATCGTTCTTCAAATAACTTATCCTCGTGTCTACAATTAATTAGCCAAATAATAATTTACTTCAGTATTTAACGGCTAGTGCTGTTAAAAAAAATATGCAAAATAGCAACAACATTGCAAATCACCCTAAAATATAATAAATGTTTAAATACAATGAATACTGACTAACCATCAAAGGGTTAAAAAAAAAAAATTTCAAACACGAACCATATTTACAAAAAATAAAATTTTAATTCACACTTTGACATCTGATTTCAACATCAAAAACAATAATTGAAATACGATGACCACCAAGTTAAAACTATTTTTTATTACAACGCAAACTATGTATGGAAACAATAGGAGTTTAATAATAACTTATAACAAAAATAACAATATAAAGATAATTACAATTATAGTACATAGTTAAAAACTGAAAAATGGGGGTTGGAGAAAATTTGAAAACTTTGCTACCATACATAATACGTTGTACAGTGTGTGTATGGATGTATGTAATCTGGATCTATGAAAATTGATTATTTGCGTGTTTTAAGTCAATTTAAAGTGGACAAAATATTTTTACTGTTATAGTTTTATAGTTTTTATTGTTGCGGTTATAATTGTGGTATGCTATATGTGAACAACAACGGCGTCATTGTCGTCAAAAATATTAAAAATATGTACATATAACTGACAATAAATGTATATTTGTATTGTATAACAATAGTTTATTATTTATGGTTTGTTTTGATGCATATATGATTGTTTGTATGTGCACGGAAAATTGAAAATTCAATTTTAAAAATTCTGAGAATTGGTAACGATAGTAAACAATTCCAAGTTGATTGATGATAATTTGTAGTACATTGTGGTTAATAAAAATTTGGTATATATTACAAGACCAATGGTTTCGAGAGTTTGCACTGAAATTTTCTAATTTCAGTTAAAACTAAACGAATATAATTTAATTGACAATTTATGGTAGCGACTTGCTCAAACGGAAGAAGTCAAATCACAATAGTATTGTCCAGCCCTACAAAAAGTAAATGATGGCTACTTGTTTAGATGAGGCACAATCCGAAAACTTGAAACAATCTTGATTGTTCAATATTTACCTGCGGCCCAGAGCATGCAACCATTGATCCCTAATGTGCATCTTTAGGGATTCTTAGTTGAAAAGAAGGTCTATGTCCTTGATAAACGCCGCTACCTGATGCATATTCGGTGGGTCGGCATCAGGCCACTGGATTGCGTACGCATTGAGAAACTTGAATTCTTAGGATGGTAGCATCGCATGTGAAGAGTACGTGTTCCGATGTCTCCTTACCGCAGTCAGAATAATTTCCTAAGTTCTGCTCCCAGTTTCTAATACCATTTGCCAAATGGGTTTTTGAAAAAGCGATACTAGGACTGGGACACAGGAAATCTCAGCTTGCTCCCATTTTTACACATCGGTCTGCTGCCTCATTACACTTAATGATGGAGTGGCCAAGAGACCACAAAAGGGTGACTTTGTTTGCTTTACCCAGTTCTAATAAATTACAGTAGCAGCTCCAGATCAATTTCGAGTTGAACACTGAAGCTCCTAAGGTTAGCAGAACTGCCTGGCTGTCCGAGATTATATAGATCTCGGTCTTCCTATATTTCTTTTTGAGATATTGAAGCACAAATACCTAAATAGCAAGAATATCTGCCTGAAAAACTATGAGGGTGCTATCCAGTGGTATGCATAGTTCTAGTTAGGGTCCGACTATCCCGACTATCCCTGACCGGTACCCCCGTCTGTCTTTGACCCATATGTATACCATACAGAAGAATGGCGGGAGAGGTAGGAGATAATATTCCCTACCAATGCCCTATCCGGAATCCTGATGGTAAAATTCCTCCAACAGTCGATTATCCTTACCGTCAAATCAGATAGTTGGATCAATTCCTCCTTAAGATTTAATTTATGTAGGATACTTTTGTGTCCTGGCCTTGTGGTTTTAATTTTAGCAGTAATTTTTAGGCTCAGACCACTTGAACCGGCTACACCCAGAGAAATGTAATTAGAGGAATTATACTTAACCCAGGAATATTAACGATAAATTATTCTGAAGTATTAAATATTCCTTTTAAGTACAATTTATGCCTAATTTTATAAATTGTTCCAATTTTTTAACAGTTTATTCCTTTTTGAGTATGTATCGTTCATAAAAAAATATTCTCAATAATTCATGATCTATGATTATCATGAGCAAGGTTGAAAAAAATCGAAAATAATAAATAGTTACGGTAAATTACAAAACAATTCATCCTTTATCCAAATAATGGAATAACTATACCTAATGTGCTTGATCTATTCCACAATATTATCTGTCTCGAATGTCGTACTCTCATCATTTGCTTTTACTCAATTTAACATACAGCAACATATCACCAACCTACCTTAAACGCATGGTAAATGAGTAAATATTTCTAACGACAGCACGTACATATTTGGATTTATACTGTAAGATCACCTAAAACAAAGGTTGTCAATCATAGATATAAGAGAGAATTCAATATTTAACTTCACTAAATATAATTGAGTTCCTATAGCACATTTTCGTTTAACAATTGAAAAGTGTGGTGTGCCTTAAAAAGGTTTCTTTAAATATTAAATAATTTTCCGAGTGCTAAAATTAACTATAAATTATTTGTTTTAATAAATAAATTAATTTTCAGTGATTTAGTGTAAAGTATTGCAGTTCAATATACAACTGAATTATTATTTGAGGTACGTATAATGAATTACATGGTGTAGTATACCTATTTAAGAAATTCATCAATTGTAAATTAAAATATTCATTAATCCTGTGTTCTACTGTGAAATAAACATATTGGCTTGGCATAGGGATAGTCAATTAGGCAGATATAAATTAAAAGTATATAAAGTGATAATTATAGTTGCAAAAGTTTAATTATACTTATGAAAACTTTTCCAAGTGCTTCAAAAATACTGTTTCAAGTGCTGAGGAACATGTTAATTTTTATTGAAAATAGGAAGTGTTTTGATAAGTTTGTTCGTCAAAATTATTTAATATATTCATCAGAACGTAGAGAGGATTTTATAACCGTTCCATACATTATTCACACGTTGATCGTATTTATGAATATATCCATACGTATTTGCAGTTTAGTATGTAACAGTAAATTTCATGATTCAGATATGATTCGTTCGTCATCATTCAAATTTAGGTAGTCAATTTAATATACAGCGCTTAAATCAAAGGGAAATATATTAATTCCATATCAATTAGATATTATTAAATTACTCTTTCATTAACAAATTGAACTTTAAAATTTTTACAACGGGCGTTTTATATTAATATCGTACAATAGTTCTTAGTCAAATAAAAATGAAATTAATACAAATATTCAGTAAACAATTATCTAAATCCGTTCAAGAAATTATTTAATTTCTTTTAATTCTAACACAAAGGTACAATCATTAAATGAACTTTGAGCATCTTTTAATATGGCATTTTAAAATACAGTAGAGAACGTTAGATAAATTATCTTCAAATCAACTACTTAAAAGATAAATAAGTTTAAATTTTTAATCAATTTAAATAGATGGATAACACCATTGTAAGCGATATCGATGACAATGAGATATATGACATCAGCTCATTTATAATTGTACCAACCGAAAATACCCTAGCTGAACTTTTAAAGGAATGGTCTATGGAGCCGTTACTGCCAAAACTTATAAGTGTGTCTAGTAATTTTAGCAAATCATGAAATGAACTTAATTCAAATTTATTTTAAGGTAAAAATATCGATGTGGATAGCCTTCAATATTTAACTGAAATTGAACTTGGTTCAATATTCAAAGACGATCTCGGGAATCAAGCGCGATTTCGGGCGAAGCTATTAGAATGGCGAAGGAAAAATGTAAAGTTTTCACAATTCTCTGACTTGATATTGATATTTGAATTTTTTTCAGAACCTTCCACAATGTGTTACTTTAAATGAGAGCTATGAGACAGTATCAAATTCAAGTAGTAGCCAAAGCTTACTTGAAAAATTTTCCTCGGCAACGGAAAGGGCAATATCAACAACCCCAACTTCAATATCACCCTGCGCTTCACCACAAAATTCTTCAGATTTTTTTGTAGACTAACTATTTTTCTGATATATTGCTAATTAATTTATTGATTGTTTTATTTTGAATTATTAGAATTTGACAAATTTTTTGAAGACTTCAACTGGCGCGAAAATTAAGTTAATGTATGATGCAAAAGTTCCACCTCAATTTTCACCTGAGCTTAGAGAATTATTTTGTACATATATCGCACGTTATTATGTAGAAAATAATAAATGTATGACCTTACACGATTTCCGCCATGTCACCAATCAAATAATTGAAAATTTCCCTGAAGAAAATCCAGTGAGTAGTTAGCTAAAATCATTAAAATATATTCGACGGATGGTAAAATTGAACAAGCGCCTGAAGCGAACAATATTGATGTAAGAAAACGATGTAAAAAAAATTTGCTATATGAAGTTAAATTGCAGAAACGTGTGCTTACAAATTGCAGAAGTTTGATATTAATCGAATGTTAGTAAAAACATAAATATTTTTAAAATATTGAATTTTAGGTTGTAATTACCATGTAAAACGCGGTAAATATGGATTAATATAATTTCAAAAATGTTTTGTGATTCAAAGATAGATTTAGAGTGAACTTAACATTAAATTTCTGCAATTTTTAAGCACAGTTTTGTGGCACTTTGAATAATAAAACTGTCCAAATTAACCAAATATATAAAAATCATACATTAAGTTACATAACGGATTAATTAAATTTTCCAATCATTACAATTTTAATAAATAAAAATAAAAATGAAATAGACTCTATTCCCATATAACTTCATAAAGCAAATTTTTGTTACAGCATTTGCCTACTTCAATATTGTTCGCTAGAGCATACCGTACCAGCCGTCAATTTGATTCCAGCAACAAGTTGTTAAATATTGTTCAATATTTGCAATATGTTGAATGTATGTATTATTGTAATAAATAACATATTTTTTATTATAGGACTACTACTTTAACATTACAAAACACCCATCTGGTAAACTATATAATAAATATAGGGTAATTTCAAAAAACCTAAAGAAAGTTGGGTATTTTACTGACATCAAAAGGCGGCGCTCGACGATTTCGAAAATCGAACTATCCGAGGTGGAATTAGCAGGTAATTTATAAATATAAATTCACAATACATTGAAATTACATTCATTGAATCTATTATTTAGATCAAGGAGAAGCTCACGACGACATCAAGGACTGGCTTAAAGTTCACAACGCACCGTGGGAAACAGTGGAGCAGAAATGGAAAGAGTCATTTAACATTCGTAATCAAGACCAGACAAAAGGAAAAGATATTAGTTCAATAATTGATCAATGGCCATTATACAAAAACGCCAAAGGATTTCGTCTTGTAAGTATCTAGCCGCGGCGCTCCATATATGTTTTGTAATTGTTATATCACACTGCTAAGCTTACATTTTTTATTATGTAGGTTGAAATTGATTTTGAACTTTTATACCCTGAAAACCACGCGAATCTTTTCAAAACGTGGCATGAATTTAAACATAAAATTGGACCTATTCTACAGAAACAGTTAAAGGACCGGTCGGCTTTGCAGATGTTCAAAAGTCTATCAAATAATGAAGGTAAAATGTTCAATTAATACTTTATGAAGTGTATTAAAAATGCTTATTGCGTTACTCTTTCTTTTTTTAGATATTTGCAACACACAATTATGTAAGTTGATGCATTATGTAATAAAACCATCAGGTAAACATAAAATAAGCGATAAAATACGAAAATATACCATAAATGATTCAATCGAATCATTTTTAATTGAAGTTTCGAATACATCACATGTGGACGAAAAAGTTCAATTGGCAAAGGTATTTGCCTCTTCAAGAAAAATTAAACTTCAACCATTCATTGTTTTCATAAATAACAACAGCCCACAGTTTTGTGTAGTATTCGACGACATATATTACAGCTTCGATCGTTTCTTAGTCGCCTTAGACGTATGTTTCAAAATTTTCTTTGTGTTTAGGCTATCGTATCCTAAACAATCAGAAAAATTTTGGCTATTCACACAAAAATATTTATACGACATATCGACAAATTATGATTACTTAACATCTGACATAATTGATACGATATCGGAGTTACATAAATAGCTATCTTGAAGGTTTTGTTTATACATATAACTATATACACTATGTTTGCCTGTTTTTTGTGTTCGGATTCATTTGAACAGATTCATTTTTTACTAAAACATTTTACGTACATACACCTTTTGGCACCATCAGATGTTTTAAAATGTCATCAAGAAAATTGTAACCAGTTATTCACAAACCGAAATTCTTTCAAACGTCATCTGCAAAATAAACATTCAAGCAGTTTAACTGCCTATGCTAATTCAACTAAACAAAATAATAAGCTAGATTCATATACTCCGCCGACTTCCAAATTTACTGAATTGAATGAACCTACAACAGTTTCGTTAAAAAAAATTGAATTAAAGACTAATTTTAAGGATTTACTAAATAAATTACAAGATCAAGCGTTGAAGTTTGTTTTAGAATTATATGCAAAAACTAATATGACCACTGTTTTAATAGATAGAATTTTAAAAAGTTTTCAAAGTGATATTTTACAATTTTTGATTGACATCCTAAAAGAAATGTTACCTACTATCTCTAGTTCGGAGTGTGATTTTAAGGAATTCCTCAATGTGATTGCAGCAACATTTGATAAAGTGAAAACAGAATACTTACTTAACGAAGAATTAAAAGAAAAAATTGCATTTGAAAGTCCAAAAAACTGTTTAATCCATACTGAAACACAACAAGTATTTAAGTCTGGTCAACCAATATTTAAAAATTTCAATTATTTGTGTGTGCTTTCGCCCATTATTTATCAAATAAAATATTTTTTCCAAAGGCCAAATGTATTTACTGAAACATTAAAGAATACAAATCAATTGCTCAGAACTAGAAATAACTTAGAAAATTTTGTTCAGGGGAAATTGTGGAAGGACAAATTGAATTTCTTTTCACCAGACGAAATAGTATTGCCTTATATATTGTATTACGATGATTTTGAGACTGGAAATGCTTTAGGCAGTCACGCAGGATCTCAATCGATTGCAGAGTTTTATTTTTATTTTCCATCTGTACCCTCCAGTTTAAAATTAAATAATATATTTGTAGCTCAATTAATGAAAACTAGTTACTTAAAAAAATTTGGAATTAACCAATCCCTCTCTCACCTTATTGAAAATTTAAAATTTATTGAAACAGAAGGCATTTTCTTAAATATAGACAATACTATAAAACGTGTCAAGTTTGTGCTTGGTCTCATTATTGGTGATAATTTAGCATTAAATTCTATAATGGGTTATAGTACATCGTTTTCACATAACTTGTATTGTAGACACTGTAAAGAGGAAAAAATAATCCTTCAACAATCAGTAACAGAAAATATCAATAAATTACGTAATGCGGCCGATCATGAGATGGATATTAAGAGAAACGATTTCAAATTTACTGGTGTTAAATTTAATTCATTATTCAACGACATTAAGACATTTCATGTCACTAGCAACTATTATTGCGATATAATGCATGATGTATTTGAGGGCATTATAAAAATTGGATTAGCTCATACCTTAAAAATATTTATTTATGAAAAATGTTATTTTACTTTAGAGCTACTTAATAATAAATTTAAATCATTTGATTATGGAGAGATAGAAGTTCAAAATCGTCCTATTTTGATCAAAGAAGATCATATAAAAAATTTAAACTTGCATATGTCTGCAAGAGAAAGTTACTGTTTTCTTAAATATTTTCCTATTTTCGTCGGTAACAAAGTTCCTAAACATGATTTATGTTGGAAATATGTGCTCTGCTTACATGATCTTGTCGAATTTTTATTAAAAGATTCTTTTAATAAAATTGACATAGTTACTTTGCGAGAATTGATAAAACAGCATCACACCAAATACATAAATTGCTTTAAAACAACTTTGAAGCCAAAACATCATTTTATATGCCATTATCCTCGTTTAATGGAATATTCGGGTCCGTTGAAGCAATTAAGTTGTATGAGAATGGAGAGCAAAAACAAGCAAGTCAAAGAATACTCTAAAGTGTGTTCCTCGCGAATTAACTTACCACTATCTCTTAGTAAAAAGTGCTGTTACAATTTTGCGTCTGATATTATAAGCAATCATCCATTCAAGAAAGATATTGAAATTATTAAAATTAAAACCATGAGAGCTGCAAGACTTAATAATGTTTATTATAGTAATTTAAACATGGAGCCGTTTATAAAAAATAATGTGGTTCAACTAATTTCGGCAGCCAAAGGAACTTTGTTTAAACACGGATTTCACATATACGACTCATCAAAATTATATGTAATACAGGATATGTTAATGCTTGGATGTAAGCTGATCCTAATTCTGTTAGAAATTGAAATTTTGTGTTATGAACCTAATTTAAAAATTTATAAAACAGGCAAACCGAAAGGTGAACATTTTTTTAAAGAAATTGATTCACTTGCTACTAAAAAACCTTTTGAATTGCATGCCCACAGTGATGGGACTAATTTTTTTTTGCCTAGAAACTTTTAGGAAAAATTAAAAAATATTTTTTTATTTTATTCTATGTTACTTGTATTTTAGTTACGATATGAACAAAAACACGCATTTCTCTAAATTTTTAAAATAAGAGCAAATGATTTGTGTGTTTGTGTTATTATTTTGTTTTATTTTTATTAATATATGGATTAAACGATTATAAATGTTAATTCGAGTAAAATTGAGTTTATTATAATTTATAAAAATAATTTATTGTTGTATAGGAATTAAGATGTATATTAACAAAACATTAAATCTGTAATAAAAAAATATTTCTTTATACAAAAAATTTAGAAATTATCAAATAAAATTAACAATTTATACTTAAGAATAATTAATATATGCCTTTTAATTTATAATATTACTTCCTTTTACTGATGGATTGAGTTTAGAAGTGTCATGATTTGTGTTTAACAGAACATAATTAGTGATCGATTAATGCATCATACATGATTGATAATAAATAATTCATGTTTATCAAAGTTTAAGTAATACTTAATTTAGAATAAGTTATCTCATATTTGCGGAATAAATAAAACTTTGCATTACTCAACTTATCCTTTGCTAGAAGACGATTCATTAAAATTAGTGCTTAAATTATGATTATATTTTGCACGATTCATACATATATGAAATTACTCATCATTCCTAAAAGAAATAAGCTGTGCTTAATATAAATTGCATACATCATCCCTAATATGTCATTATTATTCCTTAGCTAGGTACGGTTGAAAATCGCACTTATTTTTTGTATAGATTATGCCTTATGGGAATATTTTATCCAATCATTTCTTTGGGTGTACCTTTTAATGTGTAGGTGCAGTGGTGAGAGCCCCAGAACTCTCTCAAGGGCAGCTGTTTTACAAGTCCTCATTGCTCCAGTTGCACCCACACAAATTAACCTCTGGATCTTGTCCAGTATTCTCCGTGCATACGACCCGGTAGGGCTAAACCAACATTTGTGGGCTCAATCCCAACCTTTTGCCAATCATTCTTTGGCAGGTGAAGTAGGCCTTTTTGGCCTTGTTTGGGATCTGATTTAAGTGGGGATTCCTTATCAATTTCTGCTTAAGTACGATACCCAGATATTTAACCTCCTTCGACAGTCGGAGAGTTACCCCCCCCCCCCTCCCCAGGGCTATCGGCGATGGGCAGTTTTCCTCCTGTTAGTAAAGAGAATGCAGTTGACCTTGTTAGGATTTACCTTAAGTGCATCTCCGTGCTTCAATCATTTACTACCTCTTATGGGCTTGTTGCATTCTTCCCCTACTGTATTTGCGAATTCGCCCCTAACCATCAAGACTAGCTCGTCCGCATTGGTAATGTTTGAGAAGTCTAAATTTCGCAGTCTGGTAAGTAATTCATCTATCACAATCAGCCATAATAAGAGAGAGAGAGGACACCTCCCTGGGAGCAACCCCTGGTGGCCGCTATGGTGATGGTTTTATCTCCTGTTTTCAGCATGTTTATTAATTATCCACCTTACGGTGTAGGGGTCTTTTAATTTACTAAAGCGGTGGAGCCTTACAAATTTCAAAGGGATTTACTCAACAAAATACTCAAATAAGTAGAAACATTTTATGGTTTCTTTGTTTATTAAACTATTATTATTTCCGCCATTTTCGTGTTAGTATTTATTGTGGTCAAAAAAAGGTGAATTACCCAAATAATTAAATTTAATTATAATAGTGAACAATAATACTTTCTCTACTTAGCGTGGCATCGGTTTTGGTGTGAATGAAGGTCAACAGAAACTTTGCAACTGGACCATTTGCTCAAAAAACATTTAGAGAAGCCGAAAATTTATGTTTCGTGTGGTTTTCGTTGAAAATTTAACATGGGGTAAATTGTATTTCAACTACGTAAGTATAGTATATGAATGTCACTATGAATGTCACTTCTGCGAACAATTCTGAAGCACTAGACAAACGAAGAAAAAGATATGACCGTTAACTATATGCCGTAAACTCGTTTGTTCGAAGATTTATAGATCAGCCAGCTATACATCAAGCTATATGTCCCCTAATATGCGCAAGATTTATGATGTATACGATGAAGTTATTCGACGCTTACAAGCTAGACAATGAGACAAGACGTGAATGGGCCGAGCAGTCTGCAAAATATGAATTTTCAAATATAAAGCAATTCCTAGAATTACTATCAAATTGGCTAAATCAACATGTGTGAAGCCAGAACGAAATCTAAAATCGTTTGCAACAGTGACGTCTAGATGTGAATTATATAATGCTGAAAATCACCGATTATGTGAGTGTACAAAATTTAAGGTTCTCTCCGTAACTGAACGCAGATCTTTCATTGCTGATATCAAAGGATTCTTCAATAGTTTAAATGTGGGGCACAAGGCCTATAACTATCGAAAAGGAAGAGGAAGATGCCAAAAATGTCATCGGAAGCATAACAGCTTATTACACGAAGATGTGCGGCCCATTGAAGAAGTGATTTAAAAAATGATTGATCCGGCAAAGGTAAACGAGGTATTCAATATGCACTGCACAAAGGCTGAGAGTGTATGCATTCTACCCACATCAATGGTTAAGGTACAAAATTCAAAGGGCTCTTCTCATTCATGTAAAGCATTATTAGACTCAGCATCTAAAGCTAGTTTCATTTCCGCTTCCAAACCTCTAAACCTGCCAAAAGAAACCTGGTCTATTTCAATCAAGGGTTTGGATTCTAGACGCTAGCTACAAAAGAATTTCAAACGCATACATATGTAGTACCACACATATCAATAATGCAGCCGGCAGCACTAACGGTCAATTTTCAATTTTTAAAACTAGCTGATCGCGATTGTTTAAATGATGACGATATTGTCTTGTTGCTTGTACCCGACATTTTCTTCGATATGATGAGTGATGTCAAATTTTAAGATAGTCAAATTTCAGTGTTAAACACAAAATATAGATGGGTCTTAGTCGGAAAATTAGTCGATGATTGCAACGTTATATTCAGTGTTGGCTTTAATGTAATGACGGAAGTCGACTCCACGCTAAAAAGTTTCTGGAAAGTAAAAAAATGTTACAAGAACTGCTGAGTACTGCAACGATCATATATGTGAACAACTATTTTTGAAAACCATGAAAATATCGTCTGATAATAAATTTACTGTATGTCTTCCCTTTTAGATTCAACCTTAAGAGCTAGGATCAACATACAATATTGCATACAAGAGACTGTTGTCAATTGAGCGTCGTTTCCAGCGAGATAAAACATTCAAATCACTATATATCATGATTGTTTTGTCAGAATATGAAGCTCTTGGCCACATGAAATTGCTAGGCCAGCTAAATCTAAGCTCATACTATTTACCGCATCATGTGCACTGCCACCAAAGCACTGCCACTTGTTCAACGATAGTATTTGATAGTTTGACAAAGTCAACCACAAATTTGTCATTGAATGATACGCTAGAAATTGGCCCTACTATTGAGATTATGTCGCGATTTAGGCAACAATTATGTGTTAAGCGGGGACATTGAGAAAATATACAGAATTATTTGGGTTCATAAGGATGATGCCAATTATCAACAAATACTTTGGCGAAAAAATTAAGATTCAATACCGCAAGCATATCAGTTACGTACAGTAAACTATGGCACATCAGCATCATTTTTATCAACAAGATGCATCAAGGAGATTGTTAATCGAATCGAACCAAAATATCCACATGCTGCCAATATTTTGTCCAAGAATGTTTATGTCGACGATGTAATGTGTGGCTCTGAAATAATAGACGGACTGACGGTACTAAAAAATTTATTAACATCATCGTTAAATGAATTCGGATTCAATTTAAGAAAGTTGAAATCAAATAGTTTGTCTGCGGCCCAGGACCAAACATAGCTAATGCTCGCAGGATAAATAAGTTGTGAAAAAGATCTCTCCAAAAATTCTTGGTTTAAGCTGGGATTCATGCCGGGATGAGTTCACATTCAAATTTGATCTGCCAAAATCAGTACAGACACAATAGAGTTACGCGGGTTTTGTGATGCTAGTGGTTTAGCTTATTCGGCGATAGTTAACGCAATATCAGGCAAGGGGCTAACAGGCGATCCACCATAATAATTTCTAAGACAAAATTATTGCCAATTGAGCCAATACCATTGGCCCAAATCGAACTCCAAGCTGCGCATATGTTAGTACTGCTGATGTCATTTGTTGAGGACACCATAACACTTAAATTGATAACAGTACAATGTGGACTGATTCTAAGCTAGTTCTCGACAGGTTATCATCGTTTTAAAAGCGATGGAAAATATTTGTCGCAAATAGAACATCCTACATAATATTATCTAGATATAAGTGTGGTTATTGGCATCACATTAACTCTGAAGAGAACGCTGTGGACTGCGCTACAAGAAGGCTCAGTATAGATGTATCGATGTCACATAAAGTATGGTGGGCCGGCTCCGTTTGGCTGTGTGACGAATAGTGAAATATCCTAATTATACTACGGATAATGACGTCGAAGTTTATGAAGAACACGGTCAGATAAACCGATATGTAATTGTTCAGGACATGTTTTTGAAACAGCTGTTATCAAGATATCCAAGTTTCTACAGAATGTGTTACAACTAGTCATCGTTAATAAATGTATAGCACATTTAAAAAATAAGTACATAACTAAGGTGAACGACCCTTGTCGCATACGAACTCAAATCAATAATACATTAAGAACATCCGCAGATGAAATCAACGCAGCATCTCATCGCCTTTATTTATATGAACAGTTTATACACAGTACCAAACTATTCGAGTAGGTCGTAGAATATCAAAAGAATCATCAATAATAAAAGATTACCACGAATTTCATAATTTTGCTTGCATTGGATTGTGTGTATCGTTGCTGCGTCAAAAATACTGGATGCAAATCCATTGTCCGGTTAGTAATACACAAATGTGTAAAATGTTTTCGAGCTAATCCTCAAATTCAAAGTCAACTAATGGGTGATCTTCCCGAATGCACAGTTTAGTAGTCAAAATTTATTATGTTCTGTTAAAATTTGAAATTAAATGGCATTTTATGCCACCAGGTGCTCCAAATATGGGAGGCATTTGGGAAGCCTCAATCAGATTGATAAAAGAAAATCTGAAAAAAGTTATAAGTGGGCATATCCTGTCGTTTGAAGAATCTTTGATGCTCGTAACCAGAATCGAGGCATCCATCAACTTCCGTTCATTACATGTAGAATCATATGACGATTTAAAAACCATCAATTTAGCGCACTTTCTAATAGGAATAGCAATGACCGATATCCCTGATGACAATGGAGTGATGCAGGTCACTCCAGATGGAAAATAGTGAAGCAAATGTACATAGAATTCGGGCGACGCTGGCACCGCTATTACTTGACGATGTTACAACGACGCGACGTACTAAATGAAATAAACAATCCCAAAATTTAAATATCGACGGAAACAGCCTATCACCTAATTGGACATTTGTGCGCGTATTAAAAACTCATCCAGGACGAGATGGCTTAGTCAGAGTCGTTACATTAAAAATTCTCCGTCTAGGAACCATATTACAGCGTCTGATTAGCAAAGCATGCAAGCTGAATATTTATGAAGATGATTTGCTGATTTCAAAAAATTGAAATGAGCTGTCGAAACACTGCTGGTTTTCGAAAATGTCATGTCTAGATAAACAATAAAAATAAACGAATCTAAAAGAAAATGTCGTTTTGATTCAATTCGAAAGGATGGTTATAGGTTATGTGAAGATTTTACAAAATATATACATTCGATGGTAAATTTAATTCTGAGCAATTTTGGATTGGTATATTTTTATCGATAAAATCAAATAAGGCAGTTACGAGAGATTTGTGAAATTAGTTATCCATTTTTTATCCCAAACAAGCGGTGTAGTAACCTTATTAGAAATAGGGAAGCTATGACTTTTTATTACATGGAACTTCTTGAACTAAAAAGATTTGTATCGAAGCAAATATTACTTATTCCATCCAAACCTGTTAGGTTGATCAGTTTTGTAAATTTAGAATCATTCACAGACTAATCTATAGCACTGCCTGCCAAATAGAAAACTCACTACACTATACAAAACTTATACTCCAACCAGCTTTGTGGTTTATAAGTGGAGACCATTTGTCCTTAGGCTAAACGTTGGTCTTCGTTCAGCGAGGATCACCCAAATAAATCGCCAATCTTAAGGACAGATTTATTTTGATCGCAAGTCAAATGATTGTTTACAATTTTAAAATAGAGTTTATATGTTTAAATACTCTTTTTTGGTTTGAGGATTTTATTCCTACAACTCTTAAAAGCAGTTCGATTTCTGTGAAATTTTTGAAATTCACAACAAAAATTCTAGACTGAGGTAGACAGTAGACACCTCCCATGTATCGAAATATTTTTCCCCTCCACGTTAAATTTAATAAAAACCTTCCTTCTACTGGTTCACAAACATCTAATTAGTTACTATTCTAATTGTACATATAAGCAAATAAAGTTATTAAACTTCTGATATACCACTTTCGTTATGTGACATTAATCAATTTGAAATTAAATAGGATATAATCAAAATTTAATTATCATAAATTTTAAAATTCAAAATCCTTTAGTTTAGTGGAACATAATTAGTGTGGTTTAATATATCATAAATATACTTACAAACGAATATACATACATACATACAATTAATATATGATATCGACCAATTTAAATAGTTTAGTCATCAGTAGTATTTAACCACAAATAATAAATAGAAACCAGTAACATTTAACAAAATAAAATTTATGAGCTAGAATTAAATACCAAACAACATATAATTTATTTAATAAATACATATTTTATATTTTCCAACAATGATAATTATAAAAAATGAAAAATACTAGTTTCCAGGTAAAATAAAACGTAAATATAGGAAGGTTGGTGAAAAATATACGAATGACATGGAAAATACTAATCAAATTTGCTTTACGTTTATTTTATTTTTTATTTTTATTTTTTTTTCTAACCCTAAAATTATGAAATCAATCAATTTACGATCACAATTCATTTAAATTCAATTAGAAATTTTTTTTTATTACTATTTAAATATAAGACATGCACCCTTTGCGAGTTTATATGTATCGTCTGCTAAATCTAATGTATATAGTAAATTTAAAAATTTAACCCTCAGCAGGAGGGTTAATTTACAAGGGTATTTGTATGCGAGACGGAATTTATTTGTATAAACGTAAGAGTTACGATGTTTTTAGTTGAGTCATAGAGGAAAATTTACAGGTTTTTAAGGAAGTCAATCCAGAGGAAATTCCGAAGAGGAATCTGTTTATAGTCTTTTTGAAGTAATGTAAGGAATATTATGTTGAAGTTGTTAGTTGAAGAAGTGTATTTAAAAAAAACTCAAACTTTATGATTGTTACACGTTTCACGAAAGTTAAATTTCTGCAAAAAAAATTAAATTAAGACTAATTGCTCTTCTTCAATTTAATTTTGCAGAAATATTTTATAACAAATAAAGGGACTCTAAAGAGAACTAAACAAATATTACTAGGTGAATATACCAATACCCAATTGATGCAGTTATTAAAATTTTGTTTTTAAACTCCCGTATAATCATTGGCGCCATTAAGGGTCAAAAAACATTTAATGTTGCGCTTGGGTTAAACCCGATCGATACTAGAATTAATCAAACTGGTTAAAATCGGAAAGATGTATATTTTGTCAATAACAAACGCCGAATTTATTTATTGCACCAAGGGCAATATGCTAGACCATAAAATATCCAATATCAATTTGCCATGTTCAAAGTAATAAAAAGTAGAATTTAAATTCACAAAGACAAATAGTTACAATAGTAAAACACAGAAGCTGGCTTCGTGACATTTGCGTATTTTAATTTTCCATTTGGCTTCAGCAAATCCTGAGGTAAATGTTTACCAATGCAATCTTAATAAATCGGCATCGCGTTAGTAACAATTAAACCAGCGAATACAAAGATGCTGGAAATCTAATTGAATTACCTAAACTATATGGGTAAATATTTAAGTCTGAAAACTTTTTTCTTTTGCAGCAAATTATTTAAGCAAATTTTTAAAATACTAAAAAGCATTTATTTTTAATTAACGATAGCTAAGATATCGTGTATTTACTAAAATTAGAATTTACAATTTTAACAGTTTTAATACAAAATTTTAATTTAACGTTGATAATTTTTAATTTAAGACGCTGAATTGAAATTTTGTATTAAAAGTGCTTTTTATTTTTAGTAAATACACGATATTTGGCTATCGTTAATTGAAAATAAACGCTATTTATTATTTTAACAATTTGCTTAAATAATTAGCTGAAAAACTAAAAATCTTGCGCGTCTATCTTTCTCAAGGTGTACCGGCCTTTAGGCAGAAACGATTAAAAGCTTATTCTAGATTATTTAATAAACAAAAAGATCCAAATTAAATTCAAGTCGATCGCCCAAAATTGTTTGATTCAGAGTTTTGCTTCTTTTGGGAACACGATGTTGTAATGGGAAGAGTGACAAGTAAAGCGAGAAACTCATGAATTTTTTTACTTTTCTGACTTTCATTATTCCAGAGTTTATTGACGAACATCTAATTGTGTGAACCACATCTAAACCTCCTAGTTAGAATCGGAATCGGCGTTTGGGTGGGTATTCAGTAAGGAAAGGATATAATTTAGCTGCAATACTAATGTATGGAATTAGTGAACACGACTGAAACATTAAGAATAATCTACCCATCCTCTCAAAAAAAAATAAATAAATTGAATTCATCATTCTACAAAACTTAATACCTATATTCTAATTAAACCTCAATTTGGATACATTTAGGATTTTTGACCTTTAAATACTAGTTCTTTAATTAGGTTGAAATTCCTCCTTATTAAATGATATTATTAAAATATATTACCTAAATTATCTAAGGTATACACCTAAATAATTACTTAAACTAATTTAAGCAAAACAAGTAAGTGATATCTTGTATATTGAGCTTGAATGCTAAATTGTAACGTTTCATAAAAAAAAACAAATGGTAAAATATTGAAGGATCATTGACGGCCGTATTGCAGAATTAAGATCTTGTGAAAAGTTTTATATTGTTAAGACACAAAATATAAAAGTGAAATTAATAAAAAAAAAATTACCACCAAAGCTGCATTGTTGGAGGTGAACTGTGCTAAATTAAGTTAAATATCTGAAACGAATAAACAACAACTCTTTACACACCGTCTCACACGACAATGCATCAGATCACCATCGCTTATACAATAAAACCACGCACTCACGAAAACTGTAACACTAAGGCTTTAATAAAGCCAAAACGGAACTTATTACTAACAATGCTAATAAGCAACAATCTTAACGCATAAAAACACAAATATTTAAATTTTAAATCAGCGAAAGCAATTTTGTCTCTAAATCACTGAATCACTGTATCACTGAAGATCGCAATTGTGCACCCCACAAATAGTAAAGCCTGAAGCAGAAGAAGATGATGATTAGAAATTACAAATTACAAATCACAAATTATAAATTACAAATTGTTACAAATTATAAATTACAAATTACAAATTATAAATTACAAATTACAAATTACAAATTACAAATTACAAATTAAAAATTCCAAATTACAAATTACAAATTACAAATTACAAATTACAAATTACAAATTACAAATTACAAATTACAAATTACAAATTACAAATTACAAATTACAAATTACAAATTACAAATTACAAATTACAAATTACAAATTACAAATTACAAATTACAAATTACAAATTACAAATTACAAATTACAAATTACAAATTACAAATTACAAATTACAAATTACAAATTACAAATTACAAATTACAAATTACAAATTACAAATTACAAATTACAAATTACAAATTACAAATTACAAATTACAAATTACAAATTACAAATTACAAATTACAAATTACAAATTACAAATTACAAATTACAAATTACAAATTACAAATTACAAATTACAAATTACAAATTACAAATTACAAATTACAAATTACAAATTACAAATTATAAATTACAAATTACAAATTACAAATCAAATTACAAACTACAAATAACAAATAGCAAATTACAAATTAAAATATTAAAAATTAACTACGAATTGACAACGAATTGCTCGAGTCGCTTAAGTTTATCAGTTTTTTTCGGATACGATGATGAAGTCATGTATAGCTGATCGATTTGCATAAATTTAATTTATTTTATTTTTATTTTTAATTTTAATCTTCTGGATTCAGCCTTGTCCAATTTCAATTTGTAATTTGGGACATGATTGGCTTTTCATTAGTTTGGATTGGTACTCATATTAAATATATTAATATTGATTGTATATTATTTCACTATTTATAATTAATTAAAATAAATAATGTTTTTAATTGTATTTGGTTAATTTTATTTTTTAGATTCCTTATTGTGAAATTTGTTTTTTTATTTTTATCTTGCGACCAAGATCGATTTCGATATTAAACTATTATCATCACGACAAGCGGCGACGGCGCCTGTCAAATTAAAATACACAGAAAGCATACGATGCTAACAGCGATGCCGAACTTATTTTAGAAACTTTTTCTAATTTTGTCGTTCATGCCGCATACTACAAAAAAAAATTCAGTAACTTTTTTGGTAATTTCGCAACAGAAGAACTTGACGGACTTAAGAACCAACCAGCCAACATTTAAGAAATTTAACGTAACAGTGCGGTATATGGAGGTTACATGTTACTGCCCAGCCAACCTCTAAGAAATGTTCGTTCAGTTTCGTTAAATTGAAGTGTCAACTTAACAGAGCGAAAATTATCGCACAAAGCTGAAGGAAATGTCAATAATTCAACACGCCATATAAAATAATTATATTGTGCAAACTGCAAATCGTTTTGGTGAAACAGGTAATTTTTTTTATTAAATAATTTAAGCTTAATTTTTGCTTAATTTATTTACAATCGTGTAGATAAATATTACAAGCAAACTAACAAAGTTTGTATGTATTAAAAACTGAATCAAATTATTTATTTTTTAAATCAAATCATTAATTTCATAACCTCAAATAATTTTGTATAAAATATGTTTCTTTTATTATAGAAATTAGAAGGATACAAATTCCACAAATATATTTTCGAGTTAACAATGGATTTTGGAGTGTTGATAAATGCGGTTGAAGGTCACTTTTGTCTATACGACAAAAGTGATAAAAATTATAAAAACGTGGTAAATAAGGAGAAAGTTTGGGACGAGGTTTCGGAAATAGCCGGAATACCGAGTAAGTTGAATAATTCAATATTAAATTTACGCAATAAAGTACCTAATTATAATTTTACTTTTTAGAAGAAGATTTCAAAAAAAAAAAATGGAATTACTTGAGGGAACAATTCAATAAAGAAACCAAAAAGAAGATTTACCATCAGGATGTGAAGCATCGTTCGAGGATGAATGGCCTTATATGCAGAGCCTTATGTTTCTAAAACCATTCATACAGCCCAGAAAGTATGTATTAAAATATAAATAATTTGTAATTATTATATTTACAAAATTGGAACACATTTTTAGAACAAAATTAAATAATTTTGGTGACCAGTCCGAGCTATCCGATGAGCCGGAGATGCCAGGAGAAGATGATAGAATCCTAAAATCGCCAAATCCAAAGCGGCAAAAGTCCGATCCATTTGAGGACACGTGTCTCATGTTGAAGGAAATTATGGTGGAATTTTCTGATAGACAGAAAGAGCAGAAACCAGCAGAAACTGCGGATGACCAGTATTTTAAAACAATCCGTCTATTATACGATGATATACCAAACACGGCTAAAGAGACAGCGCGGTTAGACATATTAGGATACATTACAAATTTACGGGCAGTGCATCTAAATAATTAATATAAAACGACTGCATATCAATAAATAACCATCGTTGTTAATAAAGTTGAAGAATGAACTAAAGCTACGAGACTGAATTATTTTATTTTTATATTAGTGGCTTTCCAATCGACCATCACAAATATTTATAAGCACTTATGGCTTATGTCTTTGCTGGGTTAACTATAGTAAATCTAGCAAAGACATGACCCATGAGTGCTTATAAGTACTTGCGGTGGTCGATTGGAAAGCCACTATTGTGACCAAAGAAATGTGATAACACATGATGTACCTTGAAATAAATCGAAATAAATATTATTTTGTACCAAATAAAACAAACAAATTTGAATTTATTATTGTATTGTTTAGAATTTAATTCATCCAACCTAACCTTCCTTCATTATTGACATACGAACATAAAGTGTCGCGAATCCTAATGGCATTTTTACCACATAAAACGTGAATACTTCGTGAAGGTTGTATCGATGGAAGATTAGTATTCGCTTCGGATCTCCACAAGCCTTCTTGTATTGTGTGGCTACTATCTTCCCAGTCAGTATAATTTGATGGGACATATACATTTTTTGCATCCTCTTGTTTCTATCGAAGGAAATTGTGTAATGCGACACAGGCTAGAATTATTTTCTCAGCATTGTCTGGCATCATGTTCAGGGTAGTTAACAAAATCCTCCAACGACTGACCAAAATACCAAACGAATTTTCTATAACACGTCTTGCACGTGACAGGCGCTTATTAAAATTTTCCTTGGGCTTCGGCAGGCCCACGCCAGGGTAAGGCTTTATTAAGTTCGGTGTGAGCGTGAATGCCGCATCGGCTACAAAAAAATATGGTACAACATTGTTAGTCCCTGGTAGTAGTTTCGGCTCAGGAAGTGGGAGTGTGCCACTACACAGTCTTTTCCCAAATTTACTTTT
Source organism: Tipula helvola (assembly GCA_963556165.1). NCBI lineage: Eukaryota > Metazoa > Arthropoda > Insecta > Diptera > Tipulidae > Tipula > Tipula helvola. The sequence continues at coordinate 49,249 of CAUVYM010000196.1, forward strand.
GTTGAAAATGCCTATATGAACAAATAATAATTTTAATATAGTTTGACAAACAAGATAAACTAGAATAATAAAAAAATACCTCCATCGCCCTGAGAACCGTCTGCTCCTACATCAATATATATGAACACGTAGCGTGCATCACAGGCAGCCATTAGAACAATGCTAAAAATTTTTTTATAGTTAAAAAATTCACTTCCCGTATTAGGGGGGCACTGTATGGCGATGTGCTTGCCGTCAATGGCTCCAACACAATTCGGTAAGTTCCAGGAATCCTGAAACTCATCGACAATCAGTCTTAGGTCTTGTATGTTTGGCTCTGATACGTATAATGGGCTGAGGACCTGCTAGATAATATCACACGTTCCATATACCACGGTGCGCACCGTTTCTTTGCCTACTTTCCAGCTCCACGATAAGGACTGGAAAGTGCATCCTTGAGAAAGATATCTGCAAGTAAGTAAATTGAAATTAACCCCATTATCCTGTAAGTATTTAGTTATTAATTTATAAACTAACAGCAATGTCAAAGCGAGGCGAAATTCGCTGCTAAGTAGATGCCGTGAGGTCTCCGCCATTTGCTGTTGAATTAATTGGAGCAACATATTGAAAGTTTCTTTTATCATTCGTGTGTGAGGGAAGAATTGGCCCTGGTCAAACTTTTTTATTTCAGAGAATGTAACCTAAAAGAAACGATTTTAGGACCAAATAATCCACGAACACTAATTAATTGGGGTATACTTACTTTGAAATGGCCAACCTGATTTCTTGAGCGGTTTATTTTTCTTACACCGCAGGATCTATTTGTTTAACCTTACCTTTTAAATTTCTTAAGAGGTTTGCTGATTTTAATAATTTAAAAAGGACGTTTTCCTCCTCCAATTCGATTTCCATCGTTTGTTAATATTTTTATGACTGACAAAATATAAATGTTAATAATTTTCAAAGATGAAATTGACAAGTTGTGTTACAGCTTCTCTAGCCGATCTGTTAAAATTCTTAAATGTTGGCTGGTTGGCTCTTTAAACATTTCTCAAATTTTTGGTAATTTTTTCCCCTCCATACAAACTTAAAAAAAATGTAATTCTTTTTTTGATACGAGAAAAAAAATTATATTTTTTAAGTTGGTATGTAGGGGAAAAAAATTTACAAATTATATGTGAACATTTTATGTCCGTCAAGTTCTTTTGTTGGGAAATTAAAATAAAAGTTACTGAATATTTTTTATAGTATGCGGCTTAAGGCAGACAAAAATGCATTCCGTGTTTACGTTGATTCGAAAATTTTAGAATATACATTGTTAGTTGAACAGCTTACATCGGTTTACGAATTTTGTAGAATCAAATCGTATAACTTGTTGGTTGTGTTGTTAATCTTGGTATTCAATAAATATTTGTTGTTTTTATTTTTGTAAATTTCGATTTCTTCTAAATGATCCATAGCATCCCCTTTTTGCAATCTAAATAATATTTTAATATTTGAATCCAAATTTATGTAGTTGTGTTGTGCGAATTTCGAATCAGTTCTGATTTTTCTTATACCCGTTGAATCTTTGTCCGAAAATTCAAAGACAACCAACGTACAATTAAAACATGCTGGTTTATAGAAAGTACCAGCTCAGATAGAATATTAAACTTTCTTTCCTCTCACTCCCAATATATGAAAATAAATTAAGCAACATCATTTGCAGGTAAAGTTCTCACCCTCTCTGACCCAGGATTCTACAGTAATAACATTGATACAATCAAAAGAATATTAAGAAAAAATAATTATCCGGATAAAATAATTAAATAAGCAATTTATACAGCCAAATCCAACAACAACAATAACTTAAATTCTAACTAACCAATACAATCAGAAAGTACAATAAGATATGGTAGCCTCATCTATATGTACCACATTTAACAGAACAAATTATTAAACCTATTAAAACAATACATACGAACATAAAATTGGCTTTGAAATTCCGAATAAATTTAAAACATCATTTTCAAAACTTAAAGATGAACTACCAATAGACCAACAACATTTCCGCGACGCGCAATTAAGGGATTTTCGAAGAACCTATGCAATTTATCGTTATTCTGATGCGTAGTATGGCAAGTTACACCGTCCTTTTGAAAATAAATATCACGTGTAATTTCAACTCCTTGTGCATAATTAGCAACAAACTGGTCTTTGAAGTGCCCAATTCAATTGATCGACTCGTTGTTGTTTGTTTCGGATTATTTCTCACACTTTGCCTCACAACAGCGATATTATCTGGTGTGCGAAAAGTTTTTGGCCTGCAAGGCTTTGGTGTATCCACCACAGAACTTGTAGCCTCGAATTTACGCACCAAACGACCGATGGTTGTATCATTTGGGTGGTTATGGTGACCAAAATATTCACGAATTGCGTGAAATGTATTGTTTATTTTTTCACCATTAGTGCTCTTGAATAACTTTAACACGGTCTTCAATCGAATACGACTCCACAGCGCTATCCTATATGGTAACTATAACTAACAAAATGATATAAAATGACATAAATCAAACATGGCGTCTTTGCAAAATTATTTTTTATTTTCCTGCGTCTGATTTGGAGAACCCTTCACAAAAGGATGTTAGTAGGAATAGCAGACCAATTTGCGTTGGCTCCTGTATCAATTGATGGATTGTGATTTGGAAATCGTTTCTGTTCGAATTAAATTCCAATTATTTTTCATTTTCTTTTGTATTCAATTTTATACATTGCTTGCTACTCTAGCCCTGAGGTTTATGCTAAATTATTTAACTTCATCAATTCGGAAATAGTAAAATTTTCGATTTTGGTCACTCAATCCAATTATAATGCTAAAATTTATTTTTCAATTATTTAAGATGAGATCGCAAATTTTGAATATAACCAATACGGATGTAATTGATACCTTGGCCTCGAAATGTCAATGCAAGAAGACGTTTCTCTCCAATGGACAATTAAATTTTCTAATACCAGCGAGTTCCCATGATTTAATAAATCACAAAATTATACTGTTTATATTACAGCTTTATTTAGTTTTTTACAATTTTTGTATCTACCTACTAGTTTTTTCTAGATTCCGTGCAATTTATTCAACTTCTATGGCTCGATATTAGTGGCTTCTCTAGACCGCGATGCCAACTCAGAAGGGAATATCATTAAATAAATAAATTAATTTGAAAGGCTGATTAATTCTAGAAATTTCCCACTTTTTAGGAAAGACTCCATTAATAATGATTAATTGAAAATGAGTTTTAATAAATCATTGCCTTAACTCTCCTAATTGTTTTGTTTTAAATTTCAATACAAAAGGCCAAATTTAATTTTAACCCAGTGTTTTCAATTGCCTCCCACGATATTTCTAGCTCAAGTCGCCTATATCGCGGTTAACATTGGCAAGTATCGTGACTGTATCAAAGTCATGTAATTTAGTTCTCTTATTAAATTTTTAATATTCAACTTTAATTATTTTTTTAATGGTTTCGTTTTACTAATTAATTATAATATAATCATAAGCATATCCACTTTATAGAGTCAATATAAAAATAATTATATGCTAATTTTGTGTATAATTTTGTTTAATGTGTTATAAAAGGTTTTTTTTTTGTGCGGATTAATTTACATTTGTTCGTTCTATGTTTATTAAACTAATGTAAAAAAATAAAAATCGTTAATTAAAGTAATTGCGTGTCCCACACAAAGACAATACTTTATGTGTAAAAGGATAAATTATAATAATAAATTTATGAACATGACACAGTAATGATTTGATGTCCTATATACCAGGATTTTATCGTGTACTACATAATTTATAACACAGGTATACAATAATGCAACATAAATTATTAATTATAACACCCGACAGTTAGATTTAGTTTGCAACAAAATTGAAAACTTAGTAAACTTAAACCCCATACCACACTGTTTAAAATCAGTTAACATGCATGCGGTAGGATTAAACAAAATTTTATAAAACTTTTTATTCTAAATTATGTAAACTAAATGAATTTATTTTAATTATTCGTGAAGGTAAAAAATTCTGCTAAACGGAATAGTATTTAAAAATGTTCAAGCTAATTAAGTGTTTATATTAAAACATAAATGTATATGGTGATGCGCAACTAAATCGTAAAAATGTTTACCAATTTAATAAAACAACATGACCACCACCAGACACACAAAAAAATTAGTATTAACGAACTATGTAGTATGTATACATAATAATAAAATATTTATTATAACTGAACTGTAATTGAATTTTACACGTAGGTAATTATATTAAACGAAATTCCATCGTATAAACCCATCCTACTGTACATAATGCACCGTGCCAAAAATTGTAAATGTAATAAATTATAAATTTAATTATTTTTTTTTTTTTGGTTGGATTTGGTATCCAAGAAGGAATAACATAAATTTTAATTTTTTTATTTAAAACTAAAATAAAGTTACCGAAAAAAAAAAATAAAATAACATTAAGACAAATATAAGAAGAAGAAATTTTTTATTTTATTTATGTTTTGTTCATTTCGTAATGAAATTTTCCAACCATTGAAAATCTAATAATTTTTAATATTTTATTCCATTGAATTTTCACCCCTTTTATGATTATTATATTTCTGTTATTCAATCATAATTTATAACAAAAACAAAAAAAAAACACTTCTTGATTTTTTTTCTGCGGCGTTTTCGTCTCCCTATCGAATTTCAAATTGTACTTATATTGGAGCTATGTTCATAAATATATTTTTAATCCGTTACACAATAAAGGGGGGGGGGGGGGGGTGGTGAAAATTCATGAAAAAAAGCAACAACAAAAATTTGTTTTCCTGTCCTACA
>CAUVYM010000197.1:0-51902 GCA_963556165.1 Tipula helvola
TTTCGTTCTGCATAAAATAGTACTGCAAACATAAATATATCCATAGAATTTAGAACTGTCTTTGTGCAATCTTGCTTCAGCATTACATTTGTTGCAGTTTTTTCTTTTGAGAATTCATCCTTTTTCTATGGCATATGTAATTGCATTGCTATTAGTTAAGAAAATCGCACTTCTTTCGCTTGTCGGATCTGCAAGAATAATGGTCATGGGATGTTTATATTTAATATTTTTTCTTATGGGTCATTTGACGGGGTTTTTCAATTTTTATCAAATTAAAGTTAATTTTATAAAATAAATTTAAATTTTATAATTAACTTTAATTTTTTATTAAAAAACCCCATATCATGACCCTGAGCCGTATTTTATATTTACAGAAATAGAAATGGTAAGTTACATTAGTATGGAATTTATTGATAAATAAAATATTTTTGGGAATGACTCAGGTAATCATATATAAACATATGTATTGGATGAAACATCAAGGATTGTATGTTGATTGAAAAACAACTTCATTTAAAGTGGTTTGATTGGAGACAACATTACTGAAATGTTGAACATACGGGTACTTGGTTCTATAGAATGCTTGTATTCAGTGCTATACCCCGATGATAGACTAGAGGATTTAAAATGCTTTTACTATACGGATATGATTTCAACCTATTTATTTGACCACAACGTTAGGGAATTGACAACCTGATCTCTAATTATAAGTAATGTCCATTTTAAATGCATTGTATGGGATAACACACTTTCTTCGTTGGTGTTTATGCATAAATAAACGACGGCGATATTATCAAAGTTGCTACAAATTCAAGTATATAAGCTTTTATCATTTAGTGTTAAAATCTTGTATCAGTGAATCAAATACATGTATTTATAAGACAACTGTTGTATAATAACCAATTATAACATAAAAATGTAAAGTCAATTTAAAATTAAATGACTCTTCATATTAGAACACATAAGATGACAAAGAGAAGTTTTAGTTGTTTGTTTCACTAACTATATGGTCATTTAATAAACCAATATATATATGTATTTAAATTACAAACGTGCTGCTTATGAAAAAATGGTTTGCGGGGGATAGCGCATTTTGGTGGATTGCGCATAAATTGTGGTGGATTGCGCATTAAAAAAATAAAGTTTTTCATAAATTTAATTTCCAATCATATATATTACTAACAGCAAATAAATACGAATAAATGTCGTCGAATAAATTAAAGTTTTTGATTTTTTCAAGTAAACCTTTGTATTTGCTTGTATAATATTCCTCAAACCTACTATCCATTACACTCGCACTCTCAACAATTTTCAAATGTACTATGTCGTTGTTTTTTCGAAGTTCGCCCAATGAAAGAATGAGACTGGGATGAACATAACTAAAGCATCTATTAAGACCGTTGTGAAATCCTTCACACTTGTTAGTTGTAAGTGGTATTTTCAATCGTAGTCTCTTACACGCATTCCATTTTTTCATTTTGCTACTACCAAGATAGTTTTTTTTAAAAAACCAAGAAAATCGTCAAGCCCTTTTTATATCAATAACATATCTTTTAAGTTCAACTACAATAATATCAAAAGCTTCCAATACAAAATCAGTTTCTACAAATGCAAGTGATAATATTTTTCGGATTGTCATTTCTAAATCGAACATTGTTGCTATAAAGTATTTGAAATCCAAATTTTTGGAGGCTTCTGAAAACTATCTGTCCTAAATGAAACAAACAGAAAAATACTTCAATATTCGGAATGCAAAATGTAAAAGCATTTTCAATACCAGCTTCAAAATCCACAACAATACTTTCCACGCAAGCTTTTCCAACAATTTGCAATAACTGAATGATCATTTTAACATAACAGTCTTCTGATTTCGATTTCATGTAAATATAAAAATGGGTACTATATTATTAATGATTTGACAATGAATAGTGAAAATTTGAATAAAACCAGGTGGGGCTGATTTATAAGTTCCATCACAAAGCCAAATTTTAGAACATCGTGAAAAAGAAAGCAAAGAATCATCTGCACATATTATAAAACGCTTTTCATCACGCATGCCGGAATCAAACTGAATAAATTTCTCACCGGCTGGAGTACGCATATATTCTTTGGGTATATCATGTATTGTATCAAATGTTAAAAGTTCATTGGTTTTACGAATATTGCGTATTTTCCTTTTTATTGTTGATATTTTCGGTAAAAGTGCTAATGTTGCACCGTCAAGTTCTTTTGTAACATCTGAGATTATGGTATTGTTTCTCAATCCATTACATTTTGCTAAGGTGTTTATTTTTTGATTCGCAATTACAACAATCATTTCATTTTTACTAAGGGCTTCATGGGTGTGCGAGTTGAACAGGCTAATAACACTTTCATTGAGTTGTGCTCTGGAAGTGCATAGTTTTTTCGTGCACCTCCAGCTTGAAGTTTCGGTTTTCTGGTCATATAATCTGTATTGGTGTCCCAAGTGGTTGAGTATTCTTTTGTTTTGTTTGGATAGTGTGAAAAAGAATTCGTTTTCCGCTTGACTCATGGGTTGTTTTTTAATTTATTTTTTATTTTTATCAAATATATGGTGAATATGCGCAATCATCCACGTAACGTTTCACTAACTATATGGTCATTTAATAAACCAATATATATATGTATTTAAATTACAAACGTGCTGCTTATGAAAAAATAAACATCGCCTTATCTGTTTTATTTTCATTCTATACATACAAAATATTTGCGTTTTGAAGGCGTCGATAAAAAACAAGAACGAGCGTCATTTATTATAGGTTAATCACGGATTGTTATCTGACAGAAAAATATGTAATATTTTGCATATACTCGTTTGTATATTTAATCTGTCGACTTAATGCTTGAAAGTTCACCGATTTTATATTTTCAATGTATATCAAGCTATACATTAAAAGAATAATGGATATGTTTTCTGCTAAAAACTCCCTTGGCTCTCTTAACCGTTTTGTATAAGAAGACAGATAGTGATATAGATATCAAACATTTCATAGATAGGTATTCTATTATGATATGCATTTTATATACACAAAATTCTTTTCAGATTGAAAAGATTAAATCTGTTTACGAATATAAAGTATTAATGTATTTGATATTTAAATGCTGCAACTTATAGAGAGCTCCGTGCAATGTCTACGAAATTAAAATATCATTTGGTTTTATCAAATGACAATGAGTCTTACATATTAATAATAAACTAGATGTGGCAGAATCAAATACATGACACTTATACTTTTTTTTAATAAAGGAAACGAATAAATCATGGTTATAAAAATAGAATTGATAGGCAATATTTTTTTTATTCAAATATTGATCACTATACATTTTGATAGCAAACACATTTTGAATCAGCTTTTTAAAAGAAGTAAAACATTGAGATTAGATGCATAGTTAAGCTTTATAGATGTGATCCTCGCAATAATGTTAGTGTACAACCTCGCATTTTTTTATGCAGGGAAACAGAAAAAATCAAAGTTATATCGAAAAACAAATAACTAACTACAAACTTTATCCTTTCTATTTAAAATAATAATATCGTCATCTTCACCATTCGGTCGATTCCCAAGCATAAACTCGATCTTGTCGGTTTCTTCTTTTATCATGAACCGGATCTCGTTATCAGTTCTATACGCTATTTCAATTTCTTTACCATCAGCTAGAACTTTCTTTACATTGCCTTGAAAAACCAGAACTCTCAAAAGACCGCTTAATATTTTAGGATTTAATATTTTTATCTTTGGGCTACCATCAGCGATATATTCAGTAAAATCCAAATTTCCATTATAAAATGTAAATATTCTGTAGGTTTCATTCGATTCAAACATTTTAAGTGGTGCTTTCTCAATTTTGTTGTCCCGATTCTCTATCCTATCCAATGACCACAATATAAAAAGTTAAATGGAAAATTTAATAGTTTTTTTCTGAGGTGGCTTGAGGTGTAATTACAGAACACCACAGTTCCAAAAATATTATTTAAACGTTGTTCTTTTCTAATTTTATCTGAAAAGATAATGTTATCGTGTAAACATATATAACAACCTTCCTTGTCCAATGAGGTACCATCTGTTTCGTCAAGAAATACAAGCATGCATTTCTTTCCAAGCGATTCAATTATTTCGAAATGGTTGCTCTCTTTATTAAATATACCCTTCACGACATCATTGTTTGTCGAATGTTCTAATGGTATTAGGTCGTTTTTACTTCTTATGTTTATTACGACGCTTTCCACCTCCCAATTATTTTCTTCCATTCATAAAGAGCCTTTGTATCAGGAACAAGAAGATTGTTGTCTAAATCAACAACATTCCGAGAAATATTACCAGAATGGATTATAAACCTCGGTTTGATATTGTTCATTTCATTAATAAAACAATCCATTTCAACCTTTTGATCAACTGATCTGTAGTATTATTAAATGACAATCGGTGTCTGTTATCTGTACAAAGATTTCAAAATCCTTTATTCCTGAATCTTCAATACCAATCGCTTTCTTTAAACGATTTTCTATCACAGTTTTCCTACGCAACAAGAAAGCAAAAACCACAGCAAATGTTAACAAGACAATAAAAAAAGTTAGTCCTTTTCTTTTCATAAGATCGTATTCAATCCTTTTTTATATTTTTAAAACAGAGTGTCTTAGAACCCGAAGATTTTGTTAATAGATTAAAATATGGATACGATAAGAAATAAGATGGATTCGTTCTGATGCGTTTAGGATATAAAATTTAAATAAAAAAAAATATCCTTGTTTTTGTAAAATAAAAAATAAAGGAAGAAAAATAACATTAATTAAAATAAATATTTAAATAAATTACAAATTATATCTTCATTTCTTTTATCATGTATCTAATTATATATATATATCAGGGACGGAAACGGTTTTAAAAACGGAACCAACCACACCCTTTCAATAAAACTAAAACAAACCGGTTTTAAAATATTTATATTTTATTAATTTTTGGAAATAATTTTTATAATACAGTTCAACCTCTGAAAATGGACCACTTTTTAAAAATGGTCCGGTTTGTAGAGGTGGTCGGTTTGCAGAGATTATCAAAAATGTTAATTATAAGTATAATTTATTTATACAAATAATTAAAAATAGTGCCACGCGGTGCCTTAGTGTCTTTCAAAACAGTACAATCAAGCTCGTATACCTCAACAATCCTTTCGGGCACCACTTTTTAACATATAATTTCAAATCATAAAACACCTTAAATCCCGAATTGACCGAAAATTCCTTACTATCCTCCACATCAATTAAATACTCTTCTTCATCCACAGTTTCAAACACATCTAGAACCTCTTTGATTGTATTTGTAATTAATTCCTTTTCTGCACACTATCCTGAACGTCTTCAAAATACATTAAATTTTCATTATAGATCGTATTTTCGAAGCATCCTTGTATGCAATTTACACTTACATCATTCCAGCAAGTTTCGACCAAAAAATTGCATCACAGATAGAAATATTTTGTATTTTTCTGTAAGGTTTGCATCCTGTTTGATATAAAATAAGCCATCATTCTACTTTTATAATAATCTTTAAAAGTTTTAATAATTCCACCATCTAATGGTTGTAAAATAGATGTCGTATTAGGTGGTAAAAAAATCATTGTTACATTACTAAGTGTCATCTTGTAATGTGCACTACAATTATCTAACAATAAAAAGATATTTCGGTTTTCATTTTTAAACTTTAAATTTATGGCTTTTAACCATTCACAAAATATTTCCGACGTCATCCAAGCTTTTTTATTTGCCTTGTATAATATATCAGCCTTTTCAAGATTTATTTTAGCAAGGGATCGTGGTTTCTGTGATTGTCCTATAAATAAAGGATTTAATTTTTCACCCATTGCAGAACATCAAAATAAAATGGATATTCTTCTGATATCTTTTTTTACCCCATGGGTAGAGTCATGTTTTTGAACATATGATTTTGTTGGTCATTAATTTATAAAATAAACCTGTTTCATCACAGTTAAATATGTCTTTTTTATCATAACCAACGCACAAAGATTGAAATTTCTCATTAAATTTTTTTGCGGCTTCAACATCTGCAGATTCTGATTCACCGGTTAGTTTTCTAAAACTGAGATCGTGACGACTCTTGAATTTCTCAAGCCACCCATTTGATGCTTTGAATGTTTGATGTCCAAACACATTACTAATTTCGAGTGCGGCGAGTTGTATCATTGGACCACTCACTGGAACATTACGGTCTCTTAGTTTTATAAAAAATTCGAACGTAGCAGCATCTACATCATTGAATATTAATTTTGAATTCTTTATCAGTTTTAAATCAATCCTTTTATTTAAAAATGATTTATATTATTATGTATCCTTTGTATCGTACTTTTTCCAACGTTATATTTAATGGCTAACTCTCGTTGTGATAATGAATTATTTGTTAAATACAACGCGATTTCTCTTTTTTCTTGTTCGTTTAATTTTTTCATGGGTAAATATTGTTTATTTTAAAAAACAATACAATATTATAATATCATTAAATTGAATATAATGGTCCGGGTTCAAGAGGTAATACCATTTAAAAATATCTTTATTATAATGCAAATAAAAAAAGAAAGAAAATCTGGTCCGATATACAGTCAACCTCCCGATATTCCGCACCTCCGATATTCCGCACTCCTGATTTTTGGCTATAGATTTTATTTTTACGCGTTTTAAAGCCAATACCCCCGATTTTCCGCATACCCCCGATTTTTGGCTAGTTTTTTAATAAAAAAACCCCCTTTAAAGAATGACACAGTCTTCAAATAGCTCAACTTATAAAGGAGTTACTTTAAAAGAAAAGATGGAGATTATCGAATACAAACAGATAAACAAGGACATAACCAACGTCCGCATATCCGAGATATTTAGTGAGAAATTCAAAAAGAAAATTGACAGACGTTCCATAAAAAATTATATCGATAACGAGGAGTCTATCATCCGGGCCTATATAAACAATCCCAATCTTAAAGTAGTACCCAAAAATATCAAAAATATAAGCTTAGACGAAAAATTAAAGGAATGGGTGGATATGGTAGAAGCACAGGGAGGTTTTCTCACAGAAAAAGTTCTTAAGGCGAAAGCACTTTCGTTATTTGAAGAATGTGAGCCTGAAATAAAAGATAGCCGTGATTCTATTGTTAAAAAAATCTTTAAAGCCTCTAATGGTTTTATTTATAAGTTTAAGAAAAGGCACGGAATTTCCCTAAAACAATGCGCTGGTGAAAGTTTTGAAGTCAACAAACAAAATTTTGATGAGTTTATAATGTTTTTCAAGCATAAACTCGAATTATATGGACAAGAGAATGTCTATAATTGCGATGAAACAGGACTGTTTTATAAGCTAGCACCCAAAAAAAGTCTTGTAAAACGTGCAAGAAATGGAATAAAACGATTCAAGGAAAGAATAACAGTTATGTTGACGTGCAATATGACAGGAACACAAAAGATTAAACCTGTCATAATAGGTAAGTACGAAAATCCAAGAGCGTTGAAAGGATTCGATAAGGATTTCTTTTGCAAGTATATGTATAATGAAAGTGCATGGATGAGGACAGAAGATTTTAATCAATGGTTATTTGTTTTAAACAAACAATTTAAGGACAAAAAACAGAAGATTCTACTTTTATTAGACAATTGTTCATCTCATAAAGTAACTTGTGACTTAACAAATATTGAACTGTTGTTTTTACCCAATAACAGCACATAAAAGCTTCAACCTCTAGAAGCTGGAATAATCCAGAGCTTTAAAGCAAAATTCTACAATCATCAACTTTCTTCTATTGTAAATAACATTGCAACAGGTATCAAGTAGAAGATCTGTACAAAAAGATTAATCTAAAAGACGCGATTGTATTTTGTAAATACGCATGGGATGAAGTCACAAAAGAAACGATTTTTATTTGTTAGAAAAAAGCATTATTCTTTGACAGTAAGGAGAGCGATGTAAAAGAGGAAAGTATTGACAATTATGAAGAGATCACTAGATATCTTTTCAGTGGCGATGTAATGAAAGAGGCGGATTTTTTACTCTTAGATCCCAACGAAATAAATTTAGTTGAAGAATACGACTATGCAGATAATACGAGGGTCTCTGAAGACGTAAATATAAGACAGCCAGATATTTCAGAAGACTCTTGCGAACATATATACATACAGTCTGTGGAAGCAGATATTGGTGATAATATTATAACGCTAGACGATGCCATGGTTAATTTAAAGGCAGTAAAAGATTTTGCGTTTCAAGAAAAAGTGGATCAAACCACATATGACGCCATAAAACATCTAGAAGATGTGTTTAACAGAAAAAGGAGGAAAACTAAGTTTCAAAATCTATTCGATTATTTCAATAAATCTTTTTGAAAATTTATTTTTACTCCCGATTTTTGGCACCCCCCGATATTCCGCGGAATTTTTAAATCCCCAAAAAGGCGGAAAATCGGAGGGTTGACTGTATAGAGGTGGTCCGGCTTTTAGAGGTGGTCCAATAGAGAGGTGGTTCAATTTCAGAGGTTGAACCGTAATAAAGATTCTACAAAAGCGTACGCTACACCACCCCTACAGTTTATAAAACAAGGCTTTGTTTACCTGAAATCGTCGCTGTTCTTCTATTCATATGTCATTTAAATTAATTTTTATGTTTAAGGTTATTCTATATGTGTTTTATATTATGGTGGTTGGCCTTAAAGCTCAATGCGCGTCTAACAATGAAACTCTTCTTTTCGAATAAAAAATCAATTCGTGTTATCACCTTTATAAAAAATGTTTTCTCGGTGAGTATATCCGTCCACTTCTTGTGGAATTCTGAAAGGAACATTATTTTCTTTTATTAAACGTTGAAAACTTTTAACAAATATATAATATTTTAGCTTTTTAATGAGGTATAATTATCTTGTATTGCTACACGTCTTTAAATTGTATTTTTTACATCATCCACAGTGCTAATTTAATGGGTGAGAAAATTAAAAACGTATTCAATACGTTTGTTCTTGTAGATTTTATCACAATTTTCCAGTATGAGGTTTTATACGCACTGTATTCAGTTGTGTTAGGTGGTTATGCATAAAAAGTGTGGTTATAGACTTGATGTATATTTGGTGTGACAGATGAATTCGTGATTAGTACCAAAAATTCTAAGCCATAACATGATTAACTGCTTTTTTTCTTTGTGAATGGCTTTTTTATTTGTATTGTATAACTTGGTTTGGATCAGTTTACAAATGTCTGTAAGGTTTTTAGTTTGTATTTGTTCGCATGGACAGTCAATCATGAAACAATTGACAATATTCTGGAAAAGAGATGAGAATGCAATTTTTTTTAAAGTTTTTATTTTCTGTTAAAATATTCGGTTTCTATTGTTCAAAAGGTCTTGTGTATATTTTATGTGTAATATACTTTATATGGTTATTAATTCGTCATCTTTATTTAATCATAAATTATAAGTTAAAGAGATATGGAATGTGTTAATTGTTTACAACTATTAACATAAGAGCTTCTAAAGAATAGATGTCTTTGGCAGTCTTTTCATTTTAATGCTTGAAGCAAAGAAGAGTAAAACCGAGGGTATAGTTTTTTGCGCCCGATAATATTTTTAGATGTATTTTAAAATTTTGGGATCTTTTATGGACAGGCTAACTTTGAGAATTCTTCTGGTATTTTTATAAAAGTAAGCAATCCATTGAAATAATACAGACAAATAAAACCGGTTTCAATAATTTAAAATATTAATAATTGAACAATAACTTTAAACTCCTTTTTAAAAAAAAGAACATCTTTATATCTAAAAATCAGGGCGCAAACTGGGTTTCCCCAGAAAACTTTCGAGATTTACATCAAAAAAATAATTCGATACAAAAAAATATCCGAGGAAGAAAACAATTTAAATAAAATTTATTTAAATGTTTTTTTATTGTTTTCATATTATTGTAAAGTTAGGTTGCAAAATATCTAATAAAAATAGTCTACCAGAATTTAAACCAACTAACCTAATATGTCACATTTAACAGCTTTCAGTGAAACTTATTGTTGTAACAACATGTTTGGTTGTTTAATATGTTTCGGCTTTATTGTTTTACACAAAGTAGTTAAACAAAATAAAAAGATATTTTTCGAGTACCGCATGATTCAACCTTTAGGTTCAAAAATATTGGTCTTTTACCTTTTTTTGTGAAACATTTCTTTAAAGGTTAGTTTGCAGAGTAAACATTTCTAGCCATGTATAAAATAAGTGTCTTCTGATATCCTATTTATTGATAGAAAAGTATTATTTGTTGTATGGCGTATTATTAACACTTCGATAGACGATTTTAAACATTTATTCATTTTCAACCCATAACATTATTCTAGCTCGTGGGGTTTGGCAGATTGAGGATCAGGAACAAACAGGAATTATGGCATGGGTTGTTATTGTTAACCAGTTTAGCAAGAGTATACTATATTTGTTCTAATAAATACACTCATATTTATTATTAGTCGTCATTTTAGTGGCTTCATTGACCATATAAGTAAAAGTTCAAGTAAATAATATATTTTACAACAAAGATATATTTCTAAGAAGATTCGCCCAGTTACAAAGGTTGGAAAACAAACATCATTAACAAATATTCGAGGTCACAAATACAGATAAAATTCTAACATTAAATGAATATTACACTTTAAAATTTTAGCCGCTGCTTCAAAAATCTCAAATAGAGACTACCTTTTTATTACAAAAAACGACTATTGTTTCGAACTGTCTTAGACGTAATTTACATGTCTTATATTTTTGATGTATATTGTGATTTATAACAATACAACTTGTGTCGGGCAAAGAAACAATTTTTAAACCTCGTCATTTATACCATGCATCTAGAAAACTATCCATTGGTATCGGAAATAAAATGCAAAAATTATTGACTCGAACAACACCATTACAAAATGAAATTAAGGAATTTATAATTTTGGGCGAGGGTTTCATGGTAACAGCTTTGCTATTTGGTTCTATAAAAATGTGTATCATTTTTGTAAAATTATTAACTCATAAAAAAAGATTGTTGATATAGTAGGATCACTCTTTCACATGTGATAATCGGAAGTTGAAAGTGAATGCATTAGTTGAGGGTCATTAGAAATACGGTAATAAAAAGAGTAGTACAGATTGAGTTAAAAGTATACTGATAAATCTACAAAACTTTATTTGTTATGCTCTTCTATTGGCTGCATCAAATGATATAATTGATACCGTTTTGTAAGCATGTTGATAACAAGTTGTATGTTAATGAGGATTTGCTGGTTATGATTTCATTAAAGAAACATACTCGTGGGATTGATTTATACGCAAGAATATGCCGTGGATAATCAAGTGCCACTTTCCGAACTGACAGCAATAACAACCGAAAGTGCCAAGTTTATATTGGGGTCTAAAAACGGTTTATAACTCTTTGCAAGAAAAAGAAGAAATTGATATCTGATTGCACCACCACTATAGTAGACATCATATTGTGCAGAAATCGATTAAATATAAAATTATATATAGATTTTTTATTTAAAATCGTAATTTCTAACAAGGAAGAGTACTTCAAAGAATACTATTTAATTTATAAAACGTAAAAAATATAAGAGTTCTGATTTTACATAAAGATTTTCGATAATTTATCCGATAAGATTTTTACAGCAATTTTGAATAAATCCAAAAGAAATCTAAGGTATTTTTGGTCGCAAACTGTATACATTCCAAGTTATGTGACACTTAGTTGTATCTGATGTTACTGTGTTGCTTGCTAATTTAATTCTGGAATTAGGAAGATAGGAAAAAGTGATTGAATCACTGTTTAGGTCTATCCGATGATTTTTATGACAGATATGGCTCCGTAAAAAAATATATACACTGAAAAAGATTGCTGATTTGAATTTTTTTTTGGATTCTATACTTACATTTAATACTTTTGGGAATTAGAACCAAAGAAACTAAGGAGAAGTAATTGTTGCAATAATAAAATCGCTATCCTGTTCAACAATTTTATGTTATCTGAAGAAATTATACTGTTTTTATTTAACCCGTTCAAAAAATAGCTGGAATTGTCAAATAGTCTAAAAAATAGTAGAGGTCGTATAGAAATATTTTATAAGTCGAAATAATAGCATTGATGGATCATGTTCGGAATCAGAAAAATGTTTGTGGAAACAGTGCAGTCACTCAATAATAACTGGTATAAAAACTTATTTAATTGATATTCTAATATCACTTCTTGTTTTGAATTAACATATAAACGCGAAATCAAACTTTATTTTTGATGACAAAAAGTCAAAACAGGTCGAAAATCGTTGATCAAATTTTTGAAAATTGGTTGATACTTGCTATAACAAGCAACGTCACTTTCTTTAAAATGACCGAAGAATAGAATTTAATTTCATTCAAAAAAAGTAGGGGCCTTAAATTATCGTCTTTTTAAAATAGGGTCTACGAAAAAAAAATACATGACTCCTCTGTTGTAGAATATGCATTTGTTTTTATCATATATCTGAAATGCATTCTGTTGTTCATCTTTAATTACAATTTCTCTTTTTGTTCCGTTCTTTTTACCATCCCGATGACACATCTTTTTTTATTAAAGCTGTTAAACTCACATTTTTCGATTTTAATTTTTACATAAATAACATTTCACCGATTTAACTGTGTTCTATTCTGATCATCCTAAATGTTATTTCATTTATAGCCCCTTTAATATACTCCATAGATATTAAAGTCAATTTATGCTTAATGCTTTATTTATTGTGGTGCGCAGAATGCGCGCTCGTGCATTACGCGCGCCTGTATAACCAAGGGGGTGCAAAATATAATAAAAAAATAAAAAAAATATTAAAACTCATAATTTTTTTAATCTTGAAAGATGAACAATTTCATATAGATCATCCTTTTCACGTTTAATTTTAGCTCTATTATTTGAAAGAAGCTCAATTATGAGGGATATTTCAGAATAAAAAGAAGAAAGTTTTAGCTTTTTAGTTTTCGTATTCGTGTCAAAATCTTTAGCTACAATGACTTTGTCACCGACACTAAAATCATATTTTGATAGATAAACAGAATAGTGCTTATCCATCCTATCTAAGTATTTCTGGGAAATAGATGGCTCTCGAATGCAATTAGCAACATCATTGTGGGAACTAAAATTATAATCATGATAATGATTTTCATCAAATGGTTCAAGAATTTGATTTTCGTTATCAGAAGTTTCTGAAATGATAGTGTTGAACCCCGGAATATTCAAAAATAATCTAAAGGGCGTCTTGTTTGTTGCAGCATGCGTGGAAGTATTATAGTTATAGACAACTTTACCTAGAAATTTTGGATCAGGCTTGTCCTTAACACTGTCAAAACACTCCTCTTCAAAAATAAATTTTTGTAGAAATCTGGTCAAGGTTTGATTAAATCTTTCGATTTGTCCATTTGTTTGAGGATGTCTTGGTCTTGAATGCAGAAATGAGACTGAAAATTGGTCTAAAAGTTCAGTCATGTTTTGGTTTATAAATTCTTTTCCATTATCACTTTGAAGAATTTTTGGTGGACCAAGAGTTAAGAATAATAATTCTAATGCCTCAACAACCTCTTTACCGGTCTTTTTTTGTAATGGAAAAGCCCAAGCAAACTTCGAATACACATCAATGACAGTTAGAATCCAAGCATAGTTGGAATTTGTCTCCTTATAACTTTTCATATCTATAAGGTCAATCATCAATCTCTCCATGGGACGAGATGCTGTGATATGTTTTAGTTTTTCCTTGACTTTAAGAGGTTGTGCTTGAGTACAAACTGTACAGGAAGAAACCACCTTTCGAATAATATCTTTTGGAATTTTAAAAAAATATTCTCTACACATTTCTTCAAATTTTTTCATTCTGAAATGATTTGATTTATGAAAATTTGTAGCCTCCATCTCCATAATTTCCCTTTGCTCGCAATTAAACACTCTTTTATGGTTTCCTTCTTTATCATTTAGATAAAGATATCCATATTTCAAAACAAAATTTTTTGATTTAATCTTTAATCTGCGTTTTTGATCCTTTTTCAAATCGACTAAGTCGTCTTTTTCTTCCAAAAACAGAATTATGTTTTTGTATTCCGTCATATTTGTAACAGAAGAAACCATTTATGAAATAAAAAAATTTTAATTTTATATTTATATTTCTTTTAATTTTAAATTAAATATTTTAAAGTTTTATTTTTTTTAAAAACTTAAATTCAGTTAAGTTAGTCCAGTGGTTTGACGAAATGTTCGTCACAGTACTTCGGGGTTCGATTTCCAGTTCCGTAATTTTGTTTAAAAAATCATATATTACTAAATTGTTCGCGTGCAAGGGTAAGGCGCGCGTAATGCACGGGCGCGCCACATTTATTAAATAAATTTCTTTTGTTTCGGTCTCAGATTTGCCTAAAACGACTATATTTACAAAAAAATATCCACATTTTTTTGAAATTTCTAAAAAACATTTAGATTTTTTTTATTCATAAAAAGTGTTTATTTATTCCTTTCTTACAAATAAAACCACTAACAATAATGCAACAAAAAAATACACACTTCAATTATTTTAAACAACAATTTATAGTCATTATAATACAATAAAAATCGATGTTTCTCCGGACTAAACAAAGGGTAGATTTAGCGAGTAATGAACGGTACCTTTATTGTATTCTCCTACCTAGCCGCTTTTTATTTATAATAAAATAGTTCTATCTTTTTTTAAATTGTATTCATTTTCTTAAATGTTTGTTTAATAATTTTCCATCATTGTAATCTAAATTGCTTATGCTACTTGAAATTTGTTTTTTGACTTATAACTAAAGATGAGAAGTTCTGTTGTCTAGCCCTCAAATTATAAAAACAGCCGGCATTTTTCAAATTTATTATGAAATTTCCATATCCTTGAAATGTAAATAATTTTAAAAAAAAGAAATCTACTGTCTTAAACGAATTTGTTACCGTGTTTCAACGACTTGATATTTTAAGCACCTAAAAATATATGTATAGACTGTGTGTACAAACGACATATGGAGGCAGAATATAGCTCAAAGACATGCCTTTTCAATAAAAAATAAAGCTTCTTAATACGCTAAATTCATTCAAAAGAGCTTAGGAGGGTAGGCTGTAAAGGAAAAAATCGATTTATTTGATGAATATTGTGACGCTTTTTGTTAATACGGGTATTCCTTTCCAAAATTCTAAAGCGAAGATTTTTTTGCAAAATACACTTGTAAAAATCTTTAAAGCTTATAGAGCAGCAGTATTGGATATAATATACGCGTCTAAATATAAGATGATGAATGATAAGCGAACAAACAGATATTGTTATATTATGTTAGATGTGACCATGGATGCGAAATGTAGAGATATCTTAAACATACTAGTTGGGTTGTGTTCA
This sequence comes from Tipula helvola, assembly GCA_963556165.1. Classification (NCBI taxonomy): domain Eukaryota; kingdom Metazoa; phylum Arthropoda; class Insecta; order Diptera; family Tipulidae; genus Tipula; species Tipula helvola. The sequence continues at coordinate 15,431 of CAUVYM010000197.1, forward strand.
AATGAGAAAATTGAAAATCCTTATTCAGTGAAAATATTAGAAATCAACCAAATTTGAAAACGTGCTGGCAGAGGTTATTAACGTGGTATTAGAATTGTTGGATAGTCAAATATTGAACACTAAAATAATATTTGATACTTGATCTTATGTTTTAAAGAAAGGAAATATTCTCAAAGAAATTATTCCTGGAGTAACATGTTATTTGCATACAACACATTACATCTATTGTGTACAACCATCTGAAAAAATATACGCTTTCAGATGTTCTGTTCTCTAATATAAAACAACGTAAAAATAAAACTACCAACAATAATTTTATAAAGAAACAAATCTTAATATGTCTAATTTTATAAACATGTATCGAATTCGAAGGTCTCGTTTATAATTATTTTGCAGCATTTCTAAGTCAGATTATCGAAGATAAACTTCTTCGTTTGATGATTTTTTAGGTAATTCTTGTCTGAAAGATGAATTGAATAAGGTTTATTCCTATCGTTTTTTGTTGGAAAAATTAACAAGATTGGAATCAGAAAGTCTTTTAACTTCTGAGCCACTAAAAAAATTAAAGAGGTTCATGAAAATATCAGAGGTGATACAATACTCAAAAAGAGAATGGATATTTTAATTAAGAAAAACGATGATTTAAATTATTTCCTATATCAGAATACAGAATTCTCTTTAAGACAAAAAAATCTGAACCTCTTACAATAATGCTTATTCAAAAGGTTTCTGCTTTGTCGTGACTGATTAGTGATAGAAAAACAAATTTGCGGGTTGATTCTCTTGTAAAGCTTTTAATTTTATACTTTAATAGTTGAATGATGAACATGTTCAATAAAGGAGAGTCAATTTATTTATTTGTAGTTAAAACCTCACGAATTACAAATATTTTGAGCGGCACTGCATTTTAGAATTGGCAAATGGCCACCAGTTGCTTTTTTTTGCATTAAACCGTGTACAATGACCGTCTCTTCTTATAACTTACAAATCATTTAAAAGTCAATCTACCTAATCAATATATATTAGTCCAGAAAAAAAAACCCTATTAAATGGCATCTGATGCGTTATCCAGCAAATTCCTAGTATCTTTGGGCAATTTCAAGCTTTATCCAACGTGTATACAATTGTGTAGCTACAAAATGATATAAAGGATTCAACTTAATTAAATGTGGTCTGAGAAAAATCTTGCTTTCCATAATAAGACTCTCGATTTTAAAAGTAACACCTCTAAGACATCTAAAGTAAAAAGTATATTTTCTAAGTTCTCGAATATTTATATATCTTTTGGAGAGGTATAGGCTTACATACCATGTATTTAATTCACACTATAGAGTAAACAATTCGTAGATACTCATATTAAAAGAATCCATCCCTCGATAAAAAATAGATATAGATTAAACACTTTATAGAATATTATTAAATAAAATATAGGAATAAAAAGTGAAAGTTATTTGTAAATTAAAAAAAATATAAAAATACTTCTCTTTTTTAGAAATTTCAATAAAAAATATTTTTTTATTTAATTTATATACCGATTGAGGCACAAATAAGGTATGTAATATATTTCTTCTGTCAAAATTTTATTAACCACACTAGATAATGATTTATCAGCCTCGGATATTCTAGATAAATATTATCGATATTAGATAAATCTCTTAATTTTTTTATTACCAATATTCCAAATATGCATTGGGTCAAAAATTTATTACCAGTACTAAAAATGTAAAACTTCTTCTTAATTACATGTAATACACTATGGTTGACTTAATGTCTCTTCCACATTTCTATGCTTTACTTGTGTACATATTTAATAACAATCGAGAAATAATACCTTTTTATTTGGTTGATTATAAATATTCTACTCTTTTTTTTAAAATCTCAAAAAAAAAATGACATTGCTCTCCCAAAATAAAATCTTTTTCAGGCAGGATAATATTGTATCTGCATTTTTTAAATAAAAAATTGAAGGCTCGTGTTTTTATAATCCAAAACATAAACACTTGGATGTATGATAACCATGGAAAACCGTACTTGGTTTTATAAGAATATGACTTCTTATGTATTGTAAATGAGGATTTTTAATTAAAAAAACTTCTCCAATGTTTCCTCATTTAATATTCTTTTTTATCAACAAGAACGAAACCACGATTTTTTATAAACTTTATTCGGCCGTGTAATAGCTGGAATGGTTATAATGGGTTGACATCAAGTAACTCTTAAGGGTGAAAAATACACCTATGACAATATGTATATGTTGATTATAATGGCAAGATCCCAGATAATTTAAAGGTGTTATGTAAGGCTTTTCTGCACAAAATGGCGACGAAACAGTTTAAAGATGTAGGCTTTAAAAAACAACTCGATAAGTTAGACCGTTGTTAAAAAAACTTTATCAAAATTATAACTGCGGACCTTAAAGATCTAACCATTTCAAAATCGAAAGTATTCTAACTTTCCGAAGATGAGATAACAAAGAATTTTATACTGTTAGGTCACAACAGCGATCAATTAAAAGGAGTTCCTCTTCAAACTTATTTGAATAATGGTAACAATATAATTTATGATCATGGACAGAACAGATCATTTAAATATTCATTTAAGAATGTATATTTCGTGTCCACAACAAGTGCATTTGAAACCTCGGCAAAAGGGCCTCGTGTTATGTATGATAAGTTCGGTACAAAATACTATGATCTGTTCGGATCTGAAAATGAATAAAAATGTGTTTTATTCTTTAAGATGGTTGGGTAATTAAAAAAATACACATCTTTTATATTTGTGGCGTATCAAGTGTTAAAAATGAAATCTATCCACAACGTTTTGTTTATATTTACATCCTTTCTCATTAAATGGACATCACTTTTATGAATTATATCTATAAAGAATCACATCAGATATTATAATACATGCGGTATGTAATATATAAATATTTTTGTAAAATAAAAGACTAACTAAAATATTAGATTCTCGAAAAATTGTTTAGATTTCAATCCAAAAACAGTAATTCAATAAAGCTTTAATGACTAAGACAACTACACTGAAAAGGATTTTGTTTGGGGTTTATTGTTAACTTTATTATTGAATATCTTTACTATATGTATTTGTCTATAATAACCTTGGCTAGTAAGCTGGAGATAAAAATACAAGTATTGGTGAAGAATAATTGACAAACCTAACCTTGATTATTTATGTGTTGTATGTTAATTCCACGAAATTTAAGGCTTAAATATTATAGAAGACAATTATGTCATCGTATTGACACGACACAGATTTTTCAGTCGAACTCTCGCAAAGTAATCATAAAAATTAATATCTCGTTCATATTTTTTAAGGTGTCTTGGTCTCGATTGTAAGAGACTATGAATAACTAAGAAATGTGATATCATATCTATCTTAAATCGTATAAATACGTTTCATGTTTTTTTGGTGTGCTAAATAATTGTAAAAAAGTTTATTCCAGATCCAAGTAGCAAGTAAATAATTGGTTGATCTTATACTAGTGACACTATATGTTAGCTGAGACAATAAGGTTACAAGAGAGGTTGACAAAACAAATGAATGAAATGTAACATCAATTTATTTTAATCACAAGGAGAGTTTTTATGGTAGAAACCTGACAAATATACGGCTGATTTAAACTATGTTCTGTTTTTAATAGATTTCTAGCATTCCAAAATCAAAGTATGATTCGTATAGTGTATCAGATAATGCTAAATCAGGATGTAAATTAATTCTGTTTTAAGATCATTTATTTGAAGCGATCCACATTTACTATTCAATCGTGTAAATATTTTTGATGGGTGTCTGTCTAAATAATAACAATCATGACTAATTAAATACATTTATTAAAAAAGAGTTTTAATATGTCAATCCAGCAAAAATATAGTCAAATGCACCAGTATTTACTCTTATAATTTACATTAAAGATTTAGTTTTATCATATAAGCTTAGAATTACTTTTTTGGTTCATATTTAAGTGTTCCATGGTCTGCTTGTTTCAGACATCCTGCTAAACTTTCCTGTTGAGACACCACTCCAAAACCGAAATTGTAATCAATCTTTATTCTGTCTCTGGATAATTTCATTTGTTATTGCATAGCTCGTTTATTATTTCAATGCTTGTATCGCCGATCCATGCGATTTAACAATTTGACAGTAATCTTTATAATTGTCTTAAATAAATTATAAATAGATTTGTTATGTTGCATTGTTAAAGTACACAATCTCTGGTTTTAGTAGCCTTGATTTGGAGTATTAAGTTATGCTGTGCGTTAAAACAGAGATACCCTTAGAAATCAAATTAGAACCGAGTTTTCTTGAGCAAACATGCGTTCCGATTTTATATTTATATAAAAGTAAAGGTTCGTACCTGTACTCATTAAACCATAAAAAATACAGGTTGCTTTTTTAAACCAACATAGCATAAATTAAACTTAAACCAACATCGCATAAATTAAATTTAATGTGTCTATGATTTGGCTTTTATTTTAATAAATAAATAAGAAGGTTGTGAATGGAATATTAATTGGTTTGGTGGAACCAGTTACCCTTAAAAATTTATTGTATTCCTTAATATTGTCAATGAAAATTGTTACAAAATATTAACTCCAAGATTTTTCGTCAACCTAAGAATAAACAACGATGTCAAATCAAATAAACTTTAAGTCGGTCATTTTTTAATTAAAAATAGCTTCTCAAAAAAACCTTTTTTAGGAGGTTCTTCTACGAATCCTTTATTTCAGTACTGCCTGTGTTAGGCGATCTGGTTTAGAACATCCTATCCTCCTTCTAATATGTCCAGAACTACGAACATCTGTAACTATCAGACACTCGAAGTATGGTCATCCAAAGGAACATTAACAAATGGGAATCCGTTGTAAGTATTAACTGTGCAAATAAAAGAAGATGCATAGATGGGTTTTCTCTTTTTTTAAGTAAATAGATTTTGATTATTTAAAAGTGTGTGGTTTTAATTCTCATCTTGGACTCGATCCTTAGTTTTTTTTATTCTGTTACAATACATATACTCCAAAAGTTGACATCGAGCCTCGATTTAAATTGACCTTGAATAATACAGTATCTTTCTTTCAGGTCTAGAGCCCAATTTAAAATGCATATTTTAAATGATGTAATTATTTTTTTAATTAGAACTTGATATTTCTCGCACAATTATTTTAGGTTGCACAATGTTTTTAAATTAGATTTGAAAAACACTCCTTCTGTTTTACAAAGAATCACTAAAATACTTTCAACAAAATATGATATAGTAAATGAAGTAAGTGTACTAATAGAAACGTAGGGGTAAATAACGATTAGATCGCGTTTTTGGGATTAGATCGCGTTTTAGAAATACCCTTTTTTTTTAATATTTTAATTTAAATTTTCATATCTTAATAAAATTATTAATCTATTGATTCTTTTCCTTTTTTCGATGTTATATTCCCATAAAAACTGAATAAGATATTCTGATTGTTTCTCAATAGAAATTCCTTTTCTCTTTCTCAAAAAATATTTTGAACGCGATTATAATCCTTCTATATTTTGAGTATGTATGGTAGGATCATTAGGATCAATAAAATTGAGGCTATGATTTACAGATTGATGACTATAGGTGGGCATTGAAGAAAGAGCCTTTTCATAAGCCCTCCACATATCTGTGACAATAAGTGTATTGTCATAAACATTTTCCGAGATTATTTTTGCAATCGTTTCTGCATTTCGATTCATTACTGGAATCATGAAACACTTTCTTGTTCCTCTTTCAATCCCACCAACGTACCATTGTTCGTGTCCTATTCTTCCTTTATTAAACTTGCGTTTGAAGAATTTACTTTCATCAATTTCCACGATCTTTTTACTCCCATCTAAATTTTTACCCCCAATTTTTTCACTTGTTAAACATAAATAGTAACAGATAGCTTCACGCGCTACGTCAGTTATTTTGCTAACAGATGCATAATCTCTATCTATTTCATATCCTATGTTCCCAAATGTTTCCCCGTTCATATACTTATGGTAAATAATAAAAATTTCTCGGAAACTTAATCTACTAGCTTCAAAGAATGTTCCACACCTAATGCTTTTTGTTAGAATACAAGGTCGTTTACACGCCCATATAAACCCGTCTACTGATTCCTTTCTTTTTATATACCTCATTAAAGGAAGTTCTTCGCACTTTTCACACCTTTGTTCATTTTTCAACAACCAACATTTTGCCATAAACATGTTCGATTCTTCTAAACTACAGAAAGTAATGTGATACTTTGTAATCATGGGTTCTTTATTTAATAATGCATATAACATCCCCCGCTCGAGACGGTAGTCTCATCTTCCCATACCTTTTAAATCAAAGTGTCTCTTCTTTGTGAACTTTCCATCTTGCTTTCTTACTAAATATGAATCATTCCCTAACAACCCAACAATCTCTCCGTTATCTAAGAACCTTCCGTATTCATTCTTTGTTGCATTCCCTAAATTCTCTCGTTTTGCAATTCTAACTTTTTGTCCCGTCATGAACTTCTCTTTCTTTCTGTCTTTAAACCTACTTGCGTATGTTCCGTATTTGCTATTACAAGCCAATAAATCCCCATCTTCTTCCATTACTGCTTCCCTTGGTGTCCTACCTATCGCCTTATGATAGGTATCATTATATTTCCTAACAACAACCTCCAGCTTTTCCTCGATGTTTGATCCTTCCATTTTCAATAAACTTTCTCTTATCGACCTAATTACTCTTTCAATCCGACCGTTAGACCTATGAGATTCCACAGAAACCTTTCTGTGGATAATACCAGCATCTTGACAAAACCTATTCACTCTTTTGTTGACGAACTCCTTACCATTATCAGTTATGAGCTCTTCTGGCTTGCACTTCTCACACCATTCTTCTAAAACTCTTAAAATTGTTTCTGCACTTTTGTCGTTAATCATACGAGCCATTACAAATCTAGTGAAGTAGTCTATCCCTATCAAGGCATAACCCCCTGTCGGCTGAAAGTCTATCAAATCAAGTGAAACCTTTTCCAGCTGCCTACTAGTCTCGACAAAACCACATCCCCCTCGAGTCTTCCTGTTTATCTTAGAACATGTTTCACATTTCTTAACGACATTCTCGACCGTTTTTTTCATTCCAATCCAATAGTATCTTTGCTTTAGCCTATGATACGTTCCTTCAGTTGCCCTATGATTTGTTTCAATATGAGCTTCCACAGCTAGTTCCTTACGCTTCTCAATATCCGGATACTCCCTCTTAATTCCGTTATCCGAGACCCAATACTCCTTTCCATTCTCTCTTATCACATGTTTGTTAATCTTTCCATCTTTAATCTTTGTTCCTTTTTCTGATTGTTTAACTACATTTTCATCTTGTTCGTAAATCCTTGATAAAGCATCTGCTCCCACCAATTCCTCTGGTTTTTGGTATTCAATCGAGAAATCAAACTCTTGTATATGTTCTATCCACCTATTTATCCTGTTGTTGTTAAAATTTGGCTTAACTCTTATTTGCTCCAATGCTTTGTGGTCGGTTATTAACTTAAACTTTCTACCTCTTAATTCATATTCAAACTTCTTAATTCCCCAGAAGATTGCTAACATTTCCTTTTCACTAATCCCATATCTCGATTCTGTGGATGTTAATTTCTTGCTAGCCCACTGTATAGGAAGTAGTTTACCTTCAAATTCTTGCATTAAAACTGCACCCAACCCAACATTACTTGCGTCCGTTTTCAACACAAACTGCTTTTTGTAATCTGCCAACAAATTTCCTCGCATTTCTTTCAGCCTTCTTTTTAAGTCATCAAACTCTACCTGTAGATCCGAGTTCCAATTCCATCCCTTGTTATTTCCTCTTAGACTCGATGTCATTTTTGTCGTAAGACTTGCAAAATCCTTGATAAATGGTCTAAACCATCCAGCCAGCCCTAAAAACCGTCTTAACTCCTTAACGTTCTTTGGAGTGGGATACAACAAAGCCTCGTTCTTCTTCACGTCGTTCGGGGTCTGTTCTAATCCATTTATCCTAACACCTAATAGTTCCACCTCTCCAAGTGCAAATTGAATCTTTTGCTTGTTAATCTTTAAGCCATTCTGGATAAACTTTCTTAAGACACGAGCTAGCCTTTCATCGTGCTCCTCTCTGGTCTTTCCAAATACAACAACGTCATCCATGTAAACATTCACTCCTTCTCTTAGTTCTTCGTCTAAAACTTTGCACATCACCCGCTGCATAATTTGCGGTGAATTCTTAAACCCCATTACCATGGAATTCCATTCATAAACCCTGCCATCAAACTCAAAAGCTGTTTTCTTCTTATGTTCTTCTTCAATTTCAATACTATAAAATCCTTCTTTAAGATCTATAACACTAAAGAATTTGCTACCTTGTGTCGAGTTTACAACATCCCTTATATTTCTCAATTCATAAGGATCCTTTTCACACAAATCATTCAGAGCCATGAAGTTAGACACAAGCCTCACCCCTCCATTCGGCTTTTGAATCGCTCTAATTGGATTTCTCCACTCACTTTCAGATCTTCTTATAATCCCTCTTTCCTCTAATTCTCTTATATAGTTATCGGTTGCCTTCCTAAGAGCCTGGGGAATCACTACTCCCTTCTTGATCACCTTTGAACCTCTCTTAGTTTCTATTTTGCACTTCTCTATTTTACAAAATCTTATCTTTTCATTTTCCTCATAGAATACCTCTTTAAACCGCTTAAAATATTCTTCCTTAGAATCAACAGTTCTTTTGATTGTCTTATTTCCAAAAACACTTCTAATTAACTCTGAGCCACCTTTATCAGCCAATTTCTTCTTCTGTTCCTTATCTTTGTCGTATGCTTTCATTCTCTCTTTTACCTTTTCAAATGTATACGAGCAATCTGTGGTTCTATGCCCACTCTCGTTACAAACAAAACACATTCTGTTTATTGGTATCCAAAACCTTTTTTCACCCGACCAACTTCTATCTTTAAAGTTATTCTTGAATTTATCCTCTTCAATCATCCTTCTTCTAAACTCCACTACTCTATCCTTAAGATTCTCGGCTTCTTTCTCTACCTGTGCCATTTTAAATCTATCTATTGTAGGTTTCCAGTCTTCCTCTACAATATCATTTTCTATGATATATCTTCTAAGTCTCTTGGTTGCTCTAATCAACCTAAATACCTTTAAACTTCTCGTACTATCTATTTTGAACGCTCCCCGTTCGTTTTCCAACTTACACATCTCCTTATATATTTTATTTTCAATCTCTTGATCGACGGAATTCGCTTGGATCCCCTTAACTATTGCAGTTGACGCCATGTGATACTTTGTAATCATGGGTTCTTTATTTAATAATGCATATAACAAGTAATATTAATGAAGTTTTCGGTTATTTTGGTTTTCAGAATCTGGCTAGTGACCGGTTTGTAGGGGGAAGGTTCGATTCCCAGTTTTTGCATTTTTTTAATAATTAAAAAATAAGAAGAATCAAATTTATTCAAATTCTTTATCATCATCAAATAGCATTCACCTTTAAATTTTAATTTAAACATGAATTCTGCAAACATGAAGCTTAATTCACTTCTACTCGTAATAAATCTCGCTCTAAATTTCCTCTTAAAAACACTCCACCTATTCTCAATAGCTTGAGTATTTGCACCCGTTCTGGGATCTACGAAATACTTACTATGATTCACGGTCAAGTGGTTATAGTCTAACAGTTCTAAGTCTAAATACCCTCTCCAGCAGTCGGTGATAATTGTCGTTCCAATTTCTACACGTTCAAGCAACACACTTTTAATCGTATCCTTATTTCTAAATAAAACCTCACTAAAAAATAGTTCAACGGTTATAATATCAACTCCTCCTATCACCCATGGTGAGCGGACTAAACGCCCAACATTAAATTTGCGTTTTGAAAATTTGGATTCGTCCACCTCAATAGTGCACCTTATTCCTCCTATTTTTGAAGGGGAGATTTGACGCATTATTTGGTACGATTGTTCGCTTAAGGTGCGATACCATCTTGTTATTGTATCCCTCGAGTTTGTTGAAATCTCGAAACAAGTCAAATTCTGTGTTAGATCAACACACCAAAAATATATCAAATCAATTAATTTCATTAACTCTAAGTTTGAATTGTAAAGCAAAGTTCCAGTTGTTATAGATTTTTTCTTTTTACAACGGTTGCATCCCCAACAGATTACTGTGTTGTTCTTTTCCAAGACCATTAATTTACCATGGCAGGCTATGCAATTCGCTGTGTTCGGAATAAAATTGTTTATCATTAAATATGAAACAGTTGCTTCGTATGTTTGTGTTGCTAGTACTATTTCACGGTGATTCGGCATGAGTGTTTAAATAGAGTTTTAAAGTAAATTATATAAAAACAGAATTTATTTAAAAAAAATGCAGAAACTGAGAATCGAACCCCCCTACAAACCGGTCACTAGCCCAGAATCTCTTCGTTCGTTAAAAGTTGATTTGATAAAACAATTTGTTTTTTAGAAATTCTTGACATTAAAGGGTATTTCTAAAACGCGATCTAATCGTTATTTACCAACGTAGGTATTCATTCGATTACACTACTAGTTAAATATGGCCTTAATTTCGTCCCTAGGAGCTACTCTTTTTTATTTATAAATTTCTTGAACTGTTTCTAAATTTAGTTTTATTAATTGTGTTATGAAACACATATATCTTTCAAGTCAAAGAACACGAATTTCTTTTCATTTATAAGCATCTCAAATGACTATTTATTATCCTCCCGTCTTAGACGATGACTTTTCTGACACCTTTGTAGGATTGCTCTTGTTTGTGTTAATTCGTATGTTGATAAGACTCCATGGATGTTGGTATTCAAGTACATTACTCGACCATGTGGTTTTTTTTTTCGTGAGGTTAAGTTTCTCAAATAAATCGACCAGTAACTCAAAATGGCTTTATGACCTCTCAATTATTTATTAAGATTTTTCTGTGAATATCAAAGAGCTCTATCAGTTTGCAAAGAAGGTTTTCCTTGAATTGCCATGGTAAATAATGAAATTTTCTTTCACAATAATCTTTAATCATAAAAATGTGATCATGTTTAGACTATTTTTTTCTGGGAATAAAACATTAATCGTAGAATTTAAGATCTTTTATTCTATACGTAAATTAATCTATGTGGAATACAAGCACAGTTAAGAGGTATTTACTCATCATTGCAAATGCAAAGGATAAAAATAAACTATTTTTTACAGGTGACAATGGCTTTTGTTGTGCAATCGAAAGAGATTGTTTCATAAAAATGGAATATCCTTGTCTATGAATGAGACAGTTAATTGGTAGTTATTGTCTCTGGTAGGACTTTCATCGGTGCAATCCTATTATAGCGTATTTTAAAATAAATAGCGTATTTTAAAAAAAAATAAAATCCCCAATGCCAAGAATTCAACAACAATGCACTATCATTGAAAACAACAAAATACTAAGCATCGACCAAATAAAAAACACCAATTTTAGCGAAAACACCCTTTATGCTCAATTAAGTACCAATAATTACATTCCGTTTCTTGTTTCTCTAAGATTAATTTCAAACTCAAGATTATGTGAATCTTGTATGATTTCAATGAATTTAATAAAAGATAAACATACAAAAGATACATACAGATGGATTTGCAGTTCTTGTAAATCAACAAAATCGATACGGTCCAATAGTTTTTTTCAAAAATCAAAACTATCACTTCCTTTAATAACAAAACTGATTTATAAAATAAGTCAAAATATAGAAAATGCAACTATTGCAAATGATTTAAGTTTAAATAAAAATACTGTGAGCAAATGGTCAGGTTTCATACGGGATGCTATTTTGTATTATTTAGAACTTAATAAATCAAAAATAGGAGGATTTAATTATGATGGTACAATAAAAACCGTTGAAATGGACGAAAGTTTATTTTTCAAACGAAAATACAATCGTGGTCTAATTACTGAGGGAAAATGGTATGTAGGGGGGTAGAAAGAGGGAGTAATAAGTGTTTTATTGTACCAGTGGAAAATAGAAATGCATCTACAATGCAAAGAATTATCACTGAAAATGTTTTTGAAGGTACACGAATTATTACTGACGAATGGAGAGCTTACGGAGCGGCATTAAGGATGATGGAAGGATATGAGCATTTAACCATCAACCATACATACAATTTTGTCGACCCTTTTGATGATGAAATTCATACACAAACAATTGAAAGTTTGTGGTCACATGCTAAAAAGGCGCTTAGGAAAAAGAACGGTATTAAGAAAGAACAAGAATTTGATCATTTAATTAAATTTATGTGGGAACGGGGTGTTAAAAAGGAAAAACGATTTAATGAAATATTGATTATGTTAATGTGTGCGGATTTTGACGACTATTTTAATTAAAACTTTTTTTATTTTTTTTTAAAATACGCTATTTATTTTAAAATACGCTATAATAGGATTGCACCCTTTCATCAAATTAAAGACAATTATATTCTCAGACTGGCACCTGTTTGGGCTTCTAATCTTACGCTTCGTATTTTTTCATTTGACTGTTTTAGTTCTGAGTGACAACTTCTTTACACTATGTGAATCAGTACGGCGCATACCTCTTAAATCGAACGGAATTACGGCCATTGAAAGTTTACATAAGAGTATTTGATTATCCCGCATTATCGATTAGATACGGAGTTTCCCTCAAGAAGGTTGGAGAAACAATAGTACTTTTTTTGCATAATGACGAAACGCTGTTTCCAGGTACATGGGTGTCCGAAAGGTAGGAAGGTTAGCGAAGTATATGTAATTATTTTTATTGGTTTTGCTGCTATTTACTACCTCATTACAAAATTCTGTGTTACGGAGTAGAGTATTGTAATAGTTTAACCATTTGAAATTGACACAAATATAAATTTAAGAAAATGATCATTCTTTTTGTGAGCTCTTTAGTCGTTTTTACGAACAGTTAATGTTTTTTTTTGGTAATTGTTGCATTTAAAGTAGAATATTATTGTTAAATGGGATAAAAACTTACACAATTTTCTTTTTTTAGTGCATTCACCAGTGCAGAGATTTGATGTTTCTTGCAAAAATAAAGTCGTCTTAAGTCCATATTTATCCTCACGTCTTTACATAAACAACAAAGAAATCAATTATTTGCTAAATTATCTAAAAAATGACACGTATCTTCGTTATTGGCTACTGTCGCAATGCTGGAAAACGTCGAGTTAAGATATTCTAGGCGGTTAGTAGAATATATGCTTTGATGCTCCCATTGTGTCTGTGATCATTCATATGGAAATCATAGAGTCTCTATAAAAAAATCCTTCGTGTTTTATAAGCGATCATTGAAAGGAACGTTTATTATACATGGAAATCACAGAGGCTCTTAACCTTTACAAAGTAGATAAAAGATCAACAGATTTAATTTTTTCGGATACGCAAATCTAAATAATTACATATCACCCAAAAGTTAAGAACGCACAATCTTTTGCAAAAAGTGACGAGAGGTCAGAATTTTATTGTTATACATAAAAATTGATTTTTCCTGGTTTTAACGAATTACTTTTTATATCATTGCAGAATTACATGTTTTGGTAAAATAGTATACTTTAATATGGAGAATTTACTTTACTAACTGGTAATATCAAGTGGTGTAGTATAAGAGATCTTTATGTTCATGAGAATCCACTAACATTTGTGAACATGGTTTAAATTAAACAAATGAAAGGATTAATATGATTGACATTGTATTTAATAAATTTAGGAATAATAGGTTTGTTGTTGATTTGTTGTTGATTTGTTGTTATTTTCCCCTCGTTTTGGATTTTAAAGGTTTGTTTAATTATTTAAATAAGAGAAATATTTTAAAAGCTGGAACTATTAAAATTTGTTATTTTTGTATTGAAAATATAGGACTGTGTTACATTTTATTTCTTTGATGTTTGATCGTATTTTTTTGTTTCGATGGGCTTTTCTTGAACTTAATTGTCGATCATAACCCTTTTGATCAAGTATGCATTATAAAACATAAGATTGTCGCGGTTGCAAACTGTTTTAAATGACCTGAATGTATTTTTTTGCTATATTTTCCCGTACGATGAAACAACTGTGGTACACACTTTTATATTCTCAAGTAATATCTTTCGTTAAGAACATTGGAAATCGAAAATTTAATATTCTTTGAACTTTCTCTTAGAAAAATAAAATACCAATTTTACTTTGGGATTCAGTAAATTTACATTTGATAGATCTAACATTGGTAGCACTTGTTTCTTAACATTCTTATTAATTTTGGGTTGTTAATTTTATCATTGAAGAAAAATCGGTGACTCCCCCACTTTGAGACCACCAGAAAATGCGTTTTTAAATAAAAATTTTATTTGAATATTAAAATCAATCATATTTAATGAGATTATTCATTAACTTTTCGAAAGTGTTGTTTTTTACGTCAATTTTAATATAAATTAAGCAAACATTAAATCCCGATATTATAAATTTTACCCCAATTTTTTGCTTATACAAAGACCATCGATTCTCAATTCCTTGAAAGCTTTGCTCGTGTAATGGGATCAACAAAATTTTCAGAACAATTCACGGTTAAATGAACAAACTTAATTTAAATAGCCCATCAACCTTTTACCACAATTGTTATAATTTCAATACTTTCTAGCAAGACGTTTCGCAAAGTCTTTTTATTTTGATAAAGAACTTCAACGAAAAACACACCACTTGTTGACATATCAACACTTCCAACCACCAATGGATACCTTACGTTTCTCACCACGTTATACTTTCGTTTTGAGAATTTTGATTCGTTAACCTCGACCGTATGTCCTATTCCTCAAAATTTTACCGTGATATTTACTCTTTTCAAAACATGTAAACTCAATTTTTATATCACAAACATATCGTTTTTTTGCTTTTTGTATTCGCTTCAACCATTGATTTGGTCTGTACCAAACAACAAAAGTAAATCAAATCTATCATTCCATTTAACATCTTATTAGAGTATCATGTTTTTAACGAGTGAATTTATATTTGGTACATAGCAGTTTTGAGTTCTGGTCCTTGATGTTTAATACCATGGGCCTGTTATCACATTTTACACATTTAGGTGTGTTTTTAATGTACCCCACTGGCAATCAGAAATATAACAGTAGATTTGTAATTGGGGAGGTAGAGATTACTAAACTTCTATGATTCATGCAGTTCTTTATTCTTATACTTTTATTATACAACGCGTTTTGTGGTGGTTTCAAAGGGGGGGAGTCGCCTATTTCTCTTCTTCAAGAATATAAACATTGTTTAAAATATATGAATGTGTCATAAACCTCAAACTGTGCACCTCATTTGCGAAGTTTCACGTCGCAATTTCTATATATGCTCTAAGCCATAAAGCTCAACTCTTTCCATATACCTTTTCAATTGAGCTTTGTGTGTGCTATTTGTCACATAAATTTTAAATTGCCGGGTGTTTTTTGAGCCTCTTAAATATATTAAGAAAGGTTCTCTAATCTCTGTATTTCGTAGACATACAATTATCTTTGATACGAAGATTTTTACACATTCGAACTATTTTAGTCACTGAGTATATTAAACAGCACCAAGGACTAAGTTTTTGAAATGCACTGTATGATGTCCACTCCCTTTAGCAATAGTTGGCTTCAAATGTCATCTATCTTTAATCTGACGGTGTTGTTGCATAGGTATATATTTATTCAACCCTATTTCTTAAAAAGGATGAAGCTGTAGCTTTCTGTTTCAGTTACAAAAACAACGGTCTTAACAAACAATGAGAGTTAAATGCAATCATTTCACCCACCCTGTATACAATAACACACCATCAAATTATATGATCCTAGTAGACAATTTAACATGAATACTATTCTTTCACTGTTTTCGTTTAGTCTACCGTTGTGTCCAAAGGATCTAAAACGTTCTTAATTCTTGTTATCAGACAGAGAAATAAATGATAGAGTAATTATAATTGTATGTACATTCAACATAATAGATCAGTTAATATTCTGGTAACCAGTAAAAAAAGTTTCATCTCATTTTTAATTAACAAAGCAACAGCTGATTTAGAGCTTTCATTTCTTCACACTTGTAGAATTATCCTTCACTTCAATAACAGTCTTAGGAGACTGTTCAACATTTTTATTTAAATCATCAGGTTCCGGAATACGGTCATCTTCACGAAAACGAATTAAAGGGAATCCAACAGAAAGCATCAATACAAAATGAGTAAGTAAAATGAAATACATAGGGGGAAGGGAATTTTAATAATATAAAATGGATTGATTTTGAAATCAAATTAGGAATTGATCTTTGTTTTATCAATTTGTTGTTGCACTTTATACCCTGTTCCACCCCCCCCCCCCACATTTTCATTTATTTAAAGACCAAAAGAAAGTAATAAATTTACAATTCTAGAAACCATTCCGAAATTAAAATGAATTACAAAGAAAGTGGTCATAAGAGGCTTTGTATTAACGAGGAGAGAGATTCCAATAAAAGATTTTAATTATTCATTTATTTAATTCATTTAATTATTTATTTATTTAATTATTCATTTATTTAATTCATTTATTTATTTAATTTATTCATTTAAAATATTAAAGTTAATTCATTCATTTAATTATTTATTTAATTATTCATTTATTTAATTCATTTATTTAATTCATTTATTTAATACATTTAATTATTCATTTAATTAATTCATTTAATTATTCATTTAATTAATACATTTATTTAATACATTTAATTATTTATTTATTTAATTATTCATTTATTTAATTCATTTATTTAATTCATTTATTTAATTTAATTATTTAATTCATTTAATTTCCAATCCCTAAAATGTTATTCTTATCAGACAAACAATTTCATGCATTAAGAACAATGACAATCCGTCAGATCCTCTTACAGTTCATTGCGGCCGCCTACTCCATCATGGGCACCTACTTAATCTGGAAGACCGTAGGGATACTGGCCAACAACGACAGTCCAATAGTGGTCGTCCTCACAGGGAGTATGGAACCAGGCTGGCAAGTAGGAGACATCCTCTTCCTTAAAGTGGGTGAGTACCAAATAGGAGACTCGGTAGTCTTCCAGTTCAACAAGAATGAGATCCCAATCGTACATAGAGCCATCAAGAAATATTCTAAGAGGACTTTGACAAAGGGAGATAACAACAGGTACTCTGATGAGTCTCTGTATAAGAACGGGAAATACATGTTGGATCCTGTCAATATTATTTCGATGGTTTATGGGAATTTACCTTTCTTTGGTAAAATTACAATCTGGGCTAACAAGCACCCCTCCTTTAAATTCGTGTTTCAGTCTTTGACTGCCTTGTTTGTTTTCTTTGACAGAGAATAAATGAATTAATTAAATGAATTATAATTAAATTAAATGTTTTATTTATTTATTAATTAAATTGAATGTTTTATTAATTAAATTGAATTAAATTAAATGTTTTATTTATATATTAATTAAATTGAATTAAATACAATTAAATGAATTATAATTAGATTAAATTAAATGAATTATAATTAATTATAATTAAACTGAATTATAATTAATTATAATTAAACTGAATTATAATTAGATTAAATTAAATGAATTATAATTAAATTGAATTATAATTAAATTAAATGAAAGATATTACAAATTAATTAAATGTCTTTAATTAAATCCCTTTGCCTAACAGCTCATAGACATTATGACAAAAGTTTTCTAGATCACCAATCTTATAACCACAAGACAACAGTCCTATGTTATACATAACATTAACAAACTTCTTATATTTGTCATCCTTCTCTTCATAGCTTTTACATATCCTTTTAACTAAGTGGTGTTCCATATTGATTTCTAAGACTTTCTTGTTTAGTCCGAAGGAAAAGAACGGGTGGTTTGCATTCTGTGCTTGTAACATTTTCTCGAAGGTACCGGATGTTCCGTGTTGAGAGGAGTTGATTAGACATGGGATATCTCCAAGTGTGTTGTTGATAACAACACTCTCCAAATTTAACAATGTCTTTAAATCGGTCATAAATGGGGTCTCTTCGGAGGCCGTGTTCGGTGCTAAAATAGTAATCCTCTTAATAGGTTTCTCCTTGTAGGTCTTAAAGGACTGTAACAACAGCTCGTCGGCTGGTTCACAAAGCAAAAGTACGTTGCTATCTTTATACTTCTTTAAGAAGAACGACTCCAAACATTCCTCTTTTGTAAGGCCGGTTACAACTAAAATCTCTTTTACTGCTTCGTCTTTAATGTAATCGTCAAGAGACATAAGCTCGTTGGGGTTGGAGGTGGAATAATATTTTAAGAATTTGTGGAATCTGTCATCGTCCCTGGCCATCAACTTTATGCAAGAGGAGTATTCCTTGTAAAATTCGTTAGTGTCTTTCACTTGTTCAATCATATCAATTACTTTGTTGGTTAAAAGCTTCTTTAATCCTTTATAAAAAGTGGTGCCTTGGATATTCTCTCGTGAGATACTCATTGGTAAATCATCTACTGAAATTATTCCGGTTATAAAAGATAAACTTTCGGGTAAAACGTTTAAGTCGTCGGTAACGAATACGTTGGAACAATACAACTTTAACCTGTTTTTCTTATAAGACTTATCAAATAAGTTCATTGGCATTCTCTTTGGAATGAATAAAAGTATTTTATAATTTATCTTTCCTTCTAAAGAGAACACTTTACAATCTGAGAACCCTTCCCAGTCTCCAGAGATGGTTTTATAAAATTCTAATAAATCCTCTTCAGGGATTTCTTCTATTTTTTTATTCCATAATTCTTGTTCCTTATTTACTTTTATTCTTTCTTCAATTTCTTTCTTTTGTTTGATTTCAACCTCATCTCCGTCCTTAATTTCAGTGCCGTCGTCTTTAATTTCTGTTACGTCGTCGTTAATTTCTGTTACGTCGCCCTCTTCCGTGACCGGTTTCTCTTCCTCAACAAACTTCTTTTTAATTACGAAAATTGGATATTGAATAAAAGTGGAGAACTTCTTAAGTAACTCAGAAATTTTTTCCATATTAAGGAATTCCTCTTCTCCTTTCTTAATATTAAGTATAAGCGTTGTACCATGTTTTCTACCGTCCTCATAACTAGTAATGGAATATCCTGACGTACCATCGCTTACCCATTTATAACAATCATCTTGTGGGTGCTTGGTTATCACTTCTACTGTGTCGGCAACCAAGAAAGAGGAATAGAATCCGATACCGAATTGACCAATCAGATTGGTATTCTTCTCCAATTCCTTGAATTTCTTTGTTCCTGACTCTGCGATAGATCCAATAAAACTGATTAAATCCTCTTTCTTCATTCCTATACCCGTATCGGTTATAATTAATTGGTTGCCTACGGCCTTGATTTCTACGTACCACTCGTTTGGTGTCATTAAATTTTCAAACTTTGTGTAATGTTTTGCAAGCTTGTCTAATGCATCTGATGCATTGGAGACCAATTCTCTTAAAAAGAATTCTTTGTTGGTGTATACTGAATGGATGATAATGTTCATAAGTTGTTCTACGTTAGCTGAATATAAATGTTTCTCTGCTACTGACATGTTTTATGCTAGGAATGTTTGTTTATATATTTATTTTTTTCTAGAAAAAACGACAGAATTTTCTAGAAAAAAAATAAATTAAGTTTAATTTATCAAAAAAACAAACTTAGATTATTAATAAAACAAACTTAATTTATTAATACTTATTATAATTTACATTTTATTAATATTCTAAGTTTATTTTATTAATAATCTACGTTTTTTTTATTAATACTTATTATAATTTTATTTTAATTATTTATATTTTATTTAAAATATTAATTTATATTTATTATTAATATTTTTATTTTAGATAACGACAATAATTACAATTAAACTTATACAACTCTGAAATGAGACATAGTCTCCCATGTAATCACTCTGACAAATGTTGCATTAATTAGGAATTTAATCGAGAGGATTGATTACTGGGTACTTATTTACTTTACACCCCCCCCTATTTAATTTATTAATAAATTATTATTAAAAATTTATATTAAAAATTACAATTTAAAATAGTAAAAAAAAACTTATTTTACTAAGTAAATTCGCACAAATAAAATTACACTATACAGGTATATACTAAAGTAATAAACAATTCAACTTTCACAACATAAGTGGACTTTAAATATTATAAGCAAAAAAGAAATTTATTTTTATTAAAACCTATAAATTAATTTCACATGTTCAATAAACATAGAAAATGAATTTCCGAACCTTTGTCTCCATAAAAATTCAGCTAAATACGAATTTAAATGCTGTCTATGTGTTCCATATCTCTTCACGTGTGCATGTTTGACCTTTTGCCATACCGATTCCTGATGATTTGTAGTGGCACCAGTAATAGGATCAACAAAATTTTCTGAATGATTCACTTTTAAATGAATATAACAAATTTCAGATAAATCACCATACGCAGCCCGGCAATCACTCGTTATTATAGATCCCAATTCGATATGGTTTAAAATTGCTTTGCGCAAAGTATTCCTATTTCTATTAGGCACAATAATTATGAATCCTTTCTTTGATACTACTTCATACCCACCAAAACACCACTCGTCTCGAACCAATCTACCTATTTTATATTTTCTTTTTACGAGTAATGCCTCGTCTATTTCTACCATAACGCCAGGACCACCTATTCTAATAGGATTTTCTATAAAATAATTCAAAAAAATGTCCCTACAAAACATTTTCCAGTCAACTATTGTTTTACTCGAATTTATTTCCAATTCTTTTCTTATTTCTTCTTATTTCTTCTTGTTTCTGATTGTCTTTGATAAAAAAGAATATCAATTCGAGAATTTTAAATATGGTTAAGTGTGTTTGTTCAAAAAAAGTGTTACGGCGAATGGAGTGTTCTTTTTTGCAATTGCGTTGATCGCAACGAAATATAAATGAAATACGATGGTTTAGTTTTTTTTAAACCGCATAGTATTTCCGCAAATGCAAATGGATTGAGTCGGTAGTGAACCAATTCGTTGACAAAATTCGACGGCAGTTTGTTCGGAATAAATTTTTTTGTAGGTTAAAGAATTTAGCTCAAGTTCCATGGGTGCGATGCTAGTTTTATGTGTTAAATTAAGTTATTAGTTATAATTATAATGTTCTTTTTAAATTGCATTAATTTTTTTTTAATATTAATTTTTAATAATAATTTATAAAAAATTAAATAGGGGGGTGTAAAGTAAACAAGTGCCAAAATGTCAACATTCTTGAAGCGTTTTATGCATTAGTAGCTAATAATTATTCTGTTCAATTAAAGTGAATTAACGTAACTATTATTTTTTTATTATTTTTAATATTTTTTATTATTATTTTTAATATTTTTTATTATTATTTTTAATATTTTTTATTATTATTTTTTGGGTGCCGTATACTCCACCATCGCCGAAAGATCTTTGGATAGTTAACCTTTCAAAAAGCTGCATCAAACCAAAAACCTGTGTTTGATCCCAGAACCTCCCATTCAAACAAAATCTACGCTCGATTCTACTAACAAACCTAGGCCCGATCCCGCACAGAAAATCGTCTACAAAAATAAAAATTTACCATCTCTGATTGATTAAACCTTTATAAAAAAAAACAACCTCCTTAAATAAATGTTAATTGTTTTATTCTTTCATTCCTGTTTCCTTTCCACTACCTTTAATTCAGCGCCTTCTAGTACTTACACACACTTTAATGTGACACCAGTTAACAACACCACAGTCACCCATCCTAGTACAACACCCCCCGTTAACAACACCCAAAATCCAAAGAAATGCAACAATTATTTTATAAAAGTGGTTACAATCCAAAATTCAATCAACTTTCTCCCTCTGTTAAGCAACTACAATTATTACCTGTTAAGGTGTTCTAACGAAATAACCGTCAAAAACAACCCTCACCCTTTATTTTACTCCACCGACAACAAGGAGTGTTTTTATTTGACACAACGTTCTAACGGCATCCCTCAGCCAATTCCCCACATTCCTTGGATGTTGTTTCAGAGACAGCTCTTAACCATCGAAAGCTTTTTTCGTGATTACAGCGTAAATAACATTGCTTGCTCTGAGAAGTGCTTTGAGTTAAAGAACGCCGTAAATACGGTCTGTAAATACAACGAGTATATGGTTAGTTCGTACAGGACGACCGACTTGGTGCTGTTCCCGCAAATACAGGCCTGTTCTATTATTCCTTGTGAAGAGTGATTGTCAGTACTCTTAAATAAATGTCTTTAATAACGGGTGGGAGAATATGGCCCACATAAAAAATAATTAAATAATAATTGAGAGTTGAATAATTATTTACTTTTGAATCCAATTCTAAATGAACTCTTTTAAAATAAGACAATAAATGCGTGTTTTCGATTCCACATATTAAACAAATACCGAAATTATGCAAGCATAAAATTCAGATTTTACAGATCAATTTGAATCATATTTCCTCATCATATTTTTCATAACACTGAAATTCCTTCGATCCAATTCGTGTGTATACCGTCAGGGTCTACAATTTCCTTGACAGTAAAATGAGTAAATCCTAAGATGAAAGTGTATTATACGAAGCGAGAAATTCAGTATGAACTACACTTCATAGTAAAATCCATTCACTTAAAAAAGCAAACAAATCAGATCTTGACGGCAAAAAATTTAAAAGGCAGCTGCGTGTTCGTATATCTACAGCACATACAAACCAAACTGTATTTGAATGTATAAGCCTCTATACCATGTCGTTATGTAATTAATGTTTCATCAAAATGAATAATAGTATCTGGGCCTCCAATTTTAACCGAAAATTTGTCAAGAAAAAAAAAGAATACTTGACCGAAAAAGATTTTAAAAAGACAAAACTGCTTTTTTAAAAAGATTAAGTGTTTAGCTGGCATCGGAACCAGATATTCTACAGCTAAAAAAAATATAATACTTTAAAGTGGCTTTGAATGAAATATTTATTCCGTCGAAAATGATGTCTTTGGCTAGAAAGTCTCAGATTTGCCTAAAACGGGTATAAATATAAAAATAAAAAAAATATTTATTTATTCTTTTCTTACCAATAAAAACACCACATTTAACAATATTGAATCAAAAAAAAACATTTTTCAATTATAATTAAATATAAAGTAATCTAGATGTCGATCGACATAATTATTATATAATAGTCTAACAAGAAGCACCCATTTAATGAAAACTTTTTTATGACATCTGACGAATTAAACATCATATTCAAACAGGCTTATGTTACTTTCTTGTTTGATGTAACATGTTCAATGTGTGGGCAGTTATGTACTATTTATATTACAAAAGATGCATTTGGAGTGAATGTAGGAGATGAGAAAGCTTATTTATAAATAACGTTTTTTTCAATAGGAAGATTGAAAGACTGGTGATTTTAAAAATCATTGAACTTTGGTGGGAAGGAATATCGATTAAAACCATTGCCAAGGGTCTGAAAATAGGCAGAAAGGTTGTTGGAAATACACTGCTCAAAATGGGTGAAAATCTAATAACGAATTATTACAAAACTTTAAATAAAATAGGCGGGGTGAAATCGTGATAGAGATAGACGAATCGAAGTTCGGAAAAGAAAATATTACAAATAACACCCTGTAGATGGGGTATGGGTCAGTGGCGGATTCAACAGGGGCGTGGGGGGCGGGTCGCCCCCTCATGCCCCTGTTGAATCCTAATTGGCGCCCCCCAAAGATAATTTTTATGAATGTGTACAAGCATTAAGATTAATTCGATCACTGACACTGACAATTTAATATATCTTTGATTTGGAAGAGCTAAATGGATTGAAATGTATTCTACTATCACTGCAGCATACAGCTGCTCAGAGTCACCGTTTATATTATTATTGATAGTACCTATTACTCTGCTATGTTGTTAAACATAGTTGATGCAGCACAGCAGCAGGCATATTCTTCAGTAGTGCATATTACTGCTTACTCAGCAGTGCTGAGACTGCCACTAGCCAGACGGCCTGGCCTTTCTCTTATTACAGTTTTGTCTGTGTACAAAGTTCAACTGGATTTAAGCAACTCCAGTTGTTATGCTGCATCATATTAATAATATTACATAGCTCCTGTGAAGAGCGACAGTTTGACTTTTTTAAGCTTGTATAGTGTTTGTACATAAATCTAACCATAATAATTATTGTCAATTTGGACTTTTATGACAAACAAATTATTGCGTTAGTATTGAAATATTAAAATAATATTCAATATTGAATTAAAATAAAATTTAAATTAGAGCCATGGCTGAGTCAACTGGTGACACTAATAAAAGAAAATCAGTTACCAAATTAAGTGGATCATCTAGGCGTAAATTGGCAAAGGAAGCCAGTCTCAAGGCAGATGCTAGCAAATGTATTAAGTTAACATCATTTATTACTAAACAGTCTAAACTGCCAGTAGTTCAATCAGCTGAAGTTTCTGCTAAAAATGAGCATGTATTTGATGATCAACACCCATATACGCATTCGAGTTCCTGTACTGAGCCTGCTGAGACAGAAACATCATCTGAAGTTCTTGTTGAAGATGAGCAAGTATTATCTGTAGTTGATGATCAACACCTAGCTATACATTCATGTGCAGAGAATACTGAGACGGTAACATTACCTGCTCAGGGCTTGAAACATAATCAGGGTGGTTCAGAATTGGATACAATGGAAAAACAACTTGCTTCAGATATTTTACAAGAACCACTTCTTCCTCAATCCGACTTTCCTACAGATCCAGGACTCTACATTAATACGAGCATAAGCTCGAAACTGATACGAAAATTGTTTGAAATCGGACCATGTCAACCTGGACTCAATGAACCATTTCAATTTCCGACAGATGACTTGGGGCGCAAGTTTCAAATTTCTTGGTACACAAAATGTTTTGGAAAAGGTAGTATGAAGGAGGAAAGAAATTGGCTTGTCTATTCACCAACAAATCAAAAAATGCATTGCCAAGCTTGCTGGTTATTCGCTGATTGTAAAACTGAAAATTATAGCAAGGAATGGTCCGATCCAAATTTTGGAGTTTATAACTGGAAAAAAGGCATGGAAAAAATCGTTAAACATGAAACTTCCAATCAACATCAAAGTGCAATATGCCAATATTTGCTGGCTAAATATCGCATTTCAAATGATAAAACTGTGATATCTGGTTTGATCAGTCAGGAGCGTTATCAAGTGGAAAAAAATAGAGAAGTTTTGAAACGAATGGTAGATGCAACGTTGTTTTTAGCAAAACAAGGTTTGCCATTCAGAGGACACAGAGAACATTCTGGCTCTGACAGTAGTAGTAATATTGGAAATTTTCGAGAATTGCTATTTTTATTGGCTAAATATGATTCCACTTTGGACAATCATCTAAAGTTTGAAAAGAAAAATGAACTTTATTTATGTCATGATGTACAAAATGATCTAATTCAATCACTTGCCTTTGAATTATCCGCAAATATTGATAATGAAGTTAGGTCTGCACAATTCTTTTCTCTAATTGTTGATTCAACAATTGATATATCAAGAGTTGATCAGATGTCGGTTTCTTTAAGATTAGTGTTAAAATCAGGACAAGTTGTTGAACGATTTATAGGCTTCTACAAGTTGGAAAACAGTAATGCTGCAGCATTTTCTGACATAATATTAACGGAGTTACAAAAGCGAAACATTGACATTACACTTTGTAGAGGACAGGCATATGATGGTGCCTCTGTGATGTCTGGGATTAAAAATGGTCTTCAAACTAAGATAAAGACACTTTCACCAAATGCCATCTTTGTTCACTGTTGTTCTCATGCATTGAATTTGGTGACTATTGAAGCAATGTCTCTTAACAGTGATTTTCAGTTGTTTTTTGGTACAACAGAAAAGTTGTATACTTTCCTTACATCAAGTTTACCACGACTACATATTCTCGAAGAACATCAGAAGTCTCGATATGAATCGACAGTAGATACTCTAAAACGACTTTCTGATACAAGATGGGCAAGCCGAAAGCATGCAGTTGATGCAGTTGTTGGATCATTCTCTGCTATTATATCTACTCTAGAAGATATAAATTTTGGGGAATCAAAAGAACACAAAGGAAGTGTCAGAGCGGAAGCTATGGGACTATCTATTTTGATAACAAAATATTCTTTTGTTTTTCTGATGCTATTTCTACAAAAGCTGTTAGATAATATCTTTGTGTTATCAAACTATTTGCAACGAAAGGACATAGATATTGCGTTTGCAAAACAATTGATTTATGTTGCCAGAAATAAGTTTGCTGATATGAGAAGTGATAAAGCTTTTGAAAGTCTAAATGTTGCTGTAAAATCATTTATTATCAAAAATTGTTCTTCACTAGATGTTGAAACAGAATTTAAAGAAAAGCGAGTTGCAAAAAAGAAACGCATGGCAGGTGAACTTAACAGAGATGAAAGGGTTGATGATCCAACTACACGCTTCAAATGTGAAACGTATTTCACTGTCTTGGATACACTTGTAACACAACTAGATGAACGTTTTAATGATTTTCATAACACTGTTGCTTTATTCTCCTGTCTTGATCCATCACAAATATCAGAAGAAAATAAAGAATCTTTTCAAAATTTATGCGACATTTACAAAAACGATATTAATATTGAAGAAGCAATCCTAGAATATGATACTTTCAAATACGTGTATGCATCAATACGCCCATTACTATCTTGTGAACTACAACTTAAAGAGGTGCTGCCTTTCTTGGTTGAAAAACAGATGGCGCCGGGACTTCCCAATTTGGCAATTCTCTATAAAATATACTTGACTCTTCCTGTTACATCTGCTACTGCTGAAAGAAGTTTCAGTAGACTGAAAATTATCAAAAATTATTTGCGATCAACAATGACAAACGAACGTCTGTCTGGATTAGCATTAATTTCAATAGAACGCGAACTGGCTGAGAACATTGACTTTGAATCGACTATAAATCGTTTTGCTTCAATGAAATCACGCAGGAAGCAATTTAAATAATAAATAAGCTGGTATGTTTGTTACTTCAATAAATTTACTGTATCTAATGCTTTATAATAATATTAGTATTCACTCAATACTCGGGAAAATGAGTAGTACCATCTTCATAATTTGTGGCGCCCCCTGAAAATTTTCCTCCGCCCACGCACCAAAATCTAAATCCGCCACTGGTATGGGTGTTAGGATTTGTAGAGAGAACAGTTGAAAGGAAGATTATTTTATGTAAAGTTGATAAAAGAGACAAGGATACGTTGATTCTAAAATGAAGGAATATATTTATCCAAATTAAGAAATATTTACTGATGGATGGAGAGGATATAGAACAAGTATTTAATTCCCACTACACAGTAAACCATTCAATTGAATTTAAAAACAAAATTGATGGTACACATATAAACACAATTGAAGGAAACTGGTCTTCAATAAAAGTAGGAATTCCTAAAAGATACAGAACAAAGCTATTTGTTATTTAATAAAATATATGATAAAAAGAAATGAAAGGGGAAATTTATTTGAAAATTTAATAAAATATATTTTTTAAAATCCTACTGTTTTTTAGAAATTTCAAAAACAGGTTTTTTTTTTATTTTTATACCTGTTTTAGGCAAATGTGCGATCTCCACCTCCTATGTCTTTCAAAATGGAAATTCTTTTGTGCAAACACGTTCTTTTTGTCCATCTTAAATGAGGATGACATCCGTTATAAAAAAAGTATTTTTTCAAGGATACAATTACAGTCGGGACAAACTCCTAAACCTTTTAGCAATCCACATGATACAAGAATGTAAATAATTTATCTATCGCTTTTGCCGGACAATGTTTCAAAATCATCTTTAATAAACTCAGGGATATTTTCAATGTTGTTAACAAGAGACAATATGATGTTGTTTATGATTTTTGAAAACATGGGCCATAATAATTTTTTTAATAACAATAAAAATAAATTAAATGTATATATTTGTAATATACTTTAAGTTTCCTAGCCCAGTGGATATTCTACTGTACCTGCCGGAAAGGTTGTTGCGTTCAACTCTACATGAGGCTGGAATTTTGACCCTTTTCCCCGGAGGTCATTTTTTATGTGGGACATATTCTTCAACCCAACCAAGGGTGTTTACATAATAGTTAAAATCATAATAAAGCTATTCACAATCTATAAAATGACACGGCTTAGAGGACGTTGTACATTTTTCAAGATGGTGGGTCAAAGGACTAGAGATTTCATTTCAGTCTTCTGATCACTTGTCACCTTAAGTCATCCTTCAATGAAAGGTCTGGTCAAACAAGTAAATGAGAGCGTCCCATGCTCTATGTATAAGAATCAGTGGTCTCGATTCAGCTAATTGGATTGAAACTAGGAGGTGTAAGTTTTCACACAAGGAAAAAAACTTAAAGGTATAAAAAGCACGGTTTCATGCTCACAACACAGTCATCCACATTCTTGCAATAATTAATCTTAATTTAAATAAAAGTCATTTTTATAAAATTCTAATTAAAAATTTTTATGTCTCCTCATAACGCCACACACGAACTAAACAACGTGTTGTTGGCTACAACAGTCGACCTCTGGTATTTTTTAAGGATATAGGTGGGTTTGTTATCGTGGTAAGAATGGATTGTAGGATTTAATAAAATTATTGCGATTATCTTTTTTTAATGTGATCATCTTTTTTAATGTGATTATAAAAAATTTTATACTAGGTTTATAGTGCGGGCTAATTAATATACCAGGTTCTAGTACTCACAATTTGATTGTATAAATCTAGATGAGATTATAAAAATTACTATAAACACAAAAAGAAATACTTACCCATGTTTCTCATCTACCTTCAATTCTTTATCTTTGGTATTGTAAACTGCAGTTATCCGCCTAAAGATAAATATGGTCCCACTTCTCGCGAAAAGCCAGACAGTTTTAAAGATGTCGATACGGAACCACAAGCAAAGAAATTAAAAATACAGGAGAATTTACTCTTTGGGCTTCTGTCTGTGGATATCAAATACAAGGACGGTTTTATAGATAGCTTGCAATCGTACATCGATTACACCTTCCTTATAAAAAGTATCAACAAGGAAAGTAATGATCTTGTCAACACTGTACGTGATGAATTTGTTACAACTTCGTATTGGATGAACAATCTGGTAAAGATATTGAGAGATCAACAACAAGAGTTCCTGATTCATCGATTGAACAGTTTCGAAAAATTGGATGACCATTTCGAGGGGTTTGAGATTTGTAAAGCTGTATCGTTCTCTAGGACAGGCGGTATTAAACATATAGCATCTTATGTGTTTGATTTTAACTATGATGTTTATTTGACATGTAGAGAGAAAGAAAATGTAGAAGGCGAGAATGTTACGTTACTTGGCATCTATAATATCGAGGAAGTGCCTATGGATAAGTCGGGCTATTTCAATACTCATTTCTTTTAGCTGTAGGTTGAATAAAACTTTGTATCATCTAATAACATTTACTGATGAATCTATAGTGCAATGTGCCTTTCTTATATTAATTACAAGATGGATGTTTTGTGATGTACCTTTAATCATTTATTTGACACTATCTGTTGTTAAATACTAACAGGGTTGTTTGTGAGTCTAATAATTGAATAGTAAAAAATATGAAAAGTTTTAAACCTAGGACTATAAAAACAATTTCTTAGAATATTATTTTATGGAAGCACAAACTACGACAGTCACGACCTTTACAAAATGACCTCTGGCGTTGTCTTTTGAAACCGAATGATTATTTTCAAGATTTATCGACCAAACACAATTTTAAATAAATGATCTAAAGAACAGATAAAAAGGGTGTGTGTCCTTTTGAGTGACGCATTCGAGAGTCTTTTTATTTTTAACCCCTGCAAACTTAGTTGAAAAATTGAAGAGAAAATATTAATCATAAAAAAAATATATAAAAAAGTAATTCTATTATTAGCTCTATTGGTTTAACATCATAATTTCTTTTTATTAAAAACAGAAATAAATAAAAATTAATATATTTTTTAAGGCTGAACTTTACGGATCATACGTAGTTTGTCCCCCACCGGTGTCGTAGTCAATTGAATTGTCAGTTAATTAAATTGTCGATTTTTTAATTAATTATAGAAAAATAATTATAAATAAATAACAAATGAATATATAAAAAAAATTTAAAGGCAAAATATTAAAGTGTAAAAGTTAAAACTGTATATAATTGATAAATTCGCATTTTTAATCACCATCATTGTTTCTCAAGTTGCTTTCTAACTATTTGGCATTTACTTCCCTTCTCTGGATTCTGTTTCGAACAATGTTTCGAATTTCAAAAAAATATCTCATTCGATATTCTCCAATTTCTCTCTGTTCTTATTCGGTTAGATTGAAAAAATTAATTTGGAGATTTCCGTCTACCAAATTAGAATCTGTATTAAACCCCCGATATCCGTGGTAAGCAAGAACGAGTGACTGATTTATTGCTCTGTGATGTTTCAAATTATATTCATATACTGTTCCTTTTAAAATGTTTACCTAATTTCGCGAATTTGTGCTGCTCATGACGGATAAAAGCATCGTTTTTAATGTTTTGGTTAAAACGCTCAACAACTCCTTGTGATTGGGGGTAATAAGGTCTTCCAAATAACTGTCTGATTCTAAACCGGGAACAAAGGGATGCAATTTTATTATTCCTAAATTCGCCACCGTTATCAGAATGTAATTGTTTAGGAACATGGGAATCAAAAAACAATGATTCTAAATTAATAAAAATTTCTTCGCATTTCTGTGCCGCAAAGCATAAGCCCAACTAAATTTTGTTGCTGCATCTATCACAGTAAGTATATGTTTATATTCAAAATTATCGTCACTATATTCATTCATATAAGTCACATCAACTACAAACTTATCTAATTTGTTTATAATTACAATTGGAATTACGTTTTCTACAATCCTAGTAACCCTTCTTATTGAAAATATATTGTAATTTTAAAGAACTCTTTTAACATCATCCTTTTTGATATTATAATACCTTTGCCTAAGTTCGGAGTACAAACTGTCCCGACCCCGATGAGATTGCAAATGAAAATAATATATTTTTTCAAATTTACTTTCTTCATTGAAATCCTCTAAATATTCTAAAGATGTCATATTTTCCCTTTTTACGAATATTCGACCGTTTATGACCTCCAGCTTCTTTGCCTCGTCTTTAAATGATATCTTATGAGATCTAGTTGCAAATGTCGGCAACGTTTCTGTTGGCAAATAACTAAGTAGATCCATATATTCCTCGTTATCACGGATTAAAATTCGATTGCCCATATATCTAATTAAAATAATTATTTTATATAATTAATTAAAAAATCGACAATTTAAATAACTGACAATTCAATTGACTACGACAAAACCCGATGTCCAATACCGCCAAACGTTATAGGGTCATGAACTAATTTCCAACTACAAATATCACGAAAATATTGAAACCATTGAATTATAGTTTTTTAGCTATGCTTGTAAAAATTTTTGGATCTGGTGTTTTTTTTCCCCTAATTAAAAACTGGTGTTTTTTTTCCCCTATAAAAATAATAATAAAATAAAAAATAAAATAATTATTTAATTAAATTAATTAGATTATACAAACTACCTTTTCCAACATTATCTTTCCACATCCATTCAATAAGGTGTTCTTTTAAACTACTAATATTCAAACCCATCATTTTTTTTAGTCTTCTTTTAAGTTTATTCATCAAAGATTCCACGGTTTGTGTATTAACACCTGTTGTAGGATTTACAAAATTTAAACTATGATTCACAGTTCTATGTTCAAAGCCTAAATTTCTTAAAGCAATATAAGATCGCCATTCATCACTCCAAATTACTGATCCCGGCCTACAAACCTCAACAATTAAAGGCAATAATGTGTTACTAGTACGATCTGGAACCATTAAAACAAAATAAGTAGCAGGTGATGTTGAAGTGTCAGTTATACCAAAAACCCACTTTTCTTCATTTGAACATCTTCCCTTATGGTATTTTTGTTTATAACGAAACATAGATTCATCAATTTGACAACCCACTCCATTTCCACCTAGTCTTATCGGATTTTGTAAATAAAACAAACTTGTTCTTTGTCTTAATAATGCGTAAATTTTTAATGTTGAAGATTTTGAAATCGTTATGTCTTTTATTGTTTGCATTATTGATTTATCAGAAAACCAAGAATAACATACTTGAAAAATAGTTATAAGATCAATGGAAAAATCCTCAAAAAAACTATATTTACGGATTGAAATGTAAATGTTTTTTAAACTACAGCAAGATTTATAGCATTTAAATGCTACACCATCTGTGTGTCGTTTTTATTTAACTTCATGTAACATGGAGTTGCAAGACTCACAGAATATCACACTTCTTAAAACTCCATGTGTGCGAAAATGTGTTATTGAAGCACCTTTGTCGTTCAAAAGAGTTCTTAAAACGTCATTAAATGTCATGCTTATTTTAAAATATTTTTTAAAAACACCAGATCCAAATTTTTGTCTGTTTCACTCAACACTCCAAAAATATAACAATTCTAATAACCAGGGGCCGGAAAAACAAACGCTCCCGTTATTTTCAAAAAAACCGGTTATTTTAAAAAAAAATACACAAACCGGTTACAACACCGGTTATTTAATAATTTTTTTTATAATTTTATTTTATTAAATTTTTTCAATAATTTTTTTAAACACCCCCCCCCATTAATGTCGAAACCCTATCAAAGTGAAGCGTTAAAAAATTTATAAGTGAAAACAAATCCCTTACAATTTTTAATGATAAAGTATGGTGTTGTTATTGTAATAAATCTTTTTTATATTCTCCAAACGAGGGTGTTAAAAATCTAAAACAACATCTTAATACAATTATTCATCAAGAAAACAGCAAACATGAAAATAAACACAACCATTTAGTTGTCGAGTTTTCCGAAACCGATAGTTCAGATTTTGAAAAGGATTTGGTATTTGCATTCTCTAGCGCCAATATTGAGCTTCGGAAACTCGAAAATTCTGTTTTCCGAAGTTGTTTAGAGAAATATATGAAAAGAAAAATAAAGTCGGAAAGCCATTTTAGAAAAACCGTTTCTTCTAAAGTTTATGAATTTGAGTTATCAAAAACTCTCTTATTTTTCGCAACCAAAAAAAATTATTTAATGTTCGATGAAACTACAAATTCACAGTAAAAGTTTGTATTAAATCTTTTGATCGGTGAATGCAGCCCTTCTTCACAACAAAAGCCCGTTTTAATAAGCCCGATAGTTATAGAACGAACAAACAGCATACAGATAAATCAGCACATTCAAAGATTCTTTTCTAATTTTTTAACAATTGGCTTTAAATATGAAAACTTGCTTTTATTGTTAAGCGATCAAGCTCCATATGCTTTAAAAGCTGGCGCTATGCTTAAAAACACACTCCCAAATTTAAAACATATAAGCTGTTTTATTCATGCAATCCACAGATTATGTGAAAAAATCAGACAAAAATATACGTTGGTCGATAATCTTATAGTATTTTTAAAAAAGAGTTTAATTAAAAACAAAGAAAATCAGCAGCTCTTTATGGAAACCACGTTATTAAATATTCCTACGTTCCCTACTATAACTCGATGGGGCACATGGTTGTATTTTTCATGCTATATTTTTGATAATTACAGAAAAATTTTTAATTTTGCAATGAGTTTACCAGTTACTATTTTTTCAAATCCAATTAAAAACAACTTTAATCAAAATTTGTTTGAAAATGATTTACGTGAAATTTACTATTACAAATTTTTATTGGAAAAAATAAAGAGATTGGAGCAATCAAATTTAAGCACTGAAGAACAAGTTAAAACAATCCGATCTATTGAAGAAAAATTAACTGATCCTATAATGATAGTAAAATTCCAAAAGTCATTCGAAAAAAATCCCGATTTTTTATTTTTTAAACAATATAATTTTTTTACATCTTCAGAAACCGAAAAATATTATGGATATTTGCCCCTGACAACCTCAGCAGTTGAAAGGTCTTTCTCAAAACTTAAAGATCTTTTGAGCAGTAGAAGACAAAATATGTCACCTGAAAACATGGAAAAAATGCTATTTCTTTATTTTAACAATTTTATGAATGAGGAAGAAAATGATTGAACAGAGATACTGGGAAAATTAGTTTTTATTGTTAGAAGTAAAATATGGTTTAAAAATTAGGTAAAAATAATTTTTATAATGCTCTTTATTAATTTTTAAAATTGTATTTTGTTTTGTTTTTTTATAAAATTCAAATATATGTTTTTTTCGAAATATAACATATATATATTTATAGCACCATTCCAACAAAATTACTTGTTTGTGCTTACCGGTTATTTTACCCGTTATTTTCATAAAAAAACCGGTTATTTTACCGGATATTTTCATAAAAAAACCGGTTGTTTTTCCGGTCTATGCTAATAACTGTTTTAAAGATAATTTTGAATTTGAAAAATAAGTATTGTATGTAATTGAAATTTTTTGTCGAAGTGAATTTACATTACTTCTTAGACGACATTGATAAATAAATTCATTTTTTATTGACATATCATTAATTTCATTTCATTTCTACACACAGAACGCAATGGCGTTTCTTTTAACCCTTTAACCCCCGGCCAATTAAAATATAATATTTCAATTTTTTTTTTCAAAAAAATATTTCAAAAATAAACTGAAAACACAATATAAAATTTATAAAAATTCAATCAAGTAATTTTAACAATTAATTTTTTTATTTTTTTTTGAAAAAAACTCAAATACCAAACTTTTCATTATGCTCAAGCCCAAAGCAATCATGACACAAATATATATTGCACTCCTTGCAAATAATATGTGTATTTCTTCTCTTTTTATTCACCCTATAGCATCTTTTGCACTACCTTCGTTTTAAACACTTTTCCATAAGATGCATCTGTTTGACAACATAATTTTTGCTCTCCACTATTTGATTTTTTTGGCTTATAAATTTCAAGATTAATTAAAAAAATTTTGGATTGCATGCTTTAAAAAACTTGGATTGTATACTTGTACCACATGTTTATTCATATTTTTAAGGGAAATAAATGTGTTCACATGTATACAAGCAAGGATTAAAAAATTTATTTAACACATATGGTACACGCAGGCATCAAAGAAAACTGTTATTTAGCACATATGTTCTGTTTTAAGCTAAAAAAACTTTTATTTATCACACATGTAATGTTTTGGGCTAAAAAAACTTTTATGTATCACATATGTTATATGATGATGTTAATAAATTTACATTTACCACATATGGAATGTGGTTTTAAAGGGAAATAAATATTTACCCATATGGTACACGTGGGGTTAAAGCAACTAAATTTGTAACACATGTAATACACGTAAGGGTTAAAGGGAAATAAATATTTACCCATATGGTACACGTAGTGGTTAAATAAAAATAAATTTGTATTAGTGTAATACACGTGGTGTTAAATGAAAATGAATATGTACATGTGGGGTTAAAGGAATATGAATATGTACCATATGTGGTACATGTGGGGGTTAATAAAAATAAATTTGTACCATTTCTGGTACACTTAGGGGTTAAAGGAAAATAAATTTGTATCACATTTGGTACATGTGGGGGTTAATAAAAATAAATTTGTACCATTTCTGGTACACTTAGGGGTTAAAGGAAAATAAATTTGTATCACATTTGGTACACTTTGGATTTAAAAGAATATGAATATGTACCATATTTGGTACACTTTGGATTTAAAAGAATATGAATATGTACCATATTTGGTACACTTGGGGGTTAAAGTAAAATAAATTTGTACCATATGTGGTACACTTGGGGGTTAAAAGAAAATTAATATGTACCATATGTGGTACACTTGGGGGTTAAAAGAAAATTAATATGTACCATATGTGGTACACGTGAGGGTTAAGGGGTTAATAAACCTATCCTTTTTAAAAATGTAATTAAAGTTCTAGTATCGTTTATCAAATTGTAAAATTCACTTAAATTCATAAATAGTAAATTTTTTTATTCTTTAAATTTTTTTTATTCTTTAAATTTTTTTTATTCTTTAAATTTTTTTTATTCTTTAAATTTTTTATTAATTTATTTATTTTTAACATTAATTTTTTTTTATTTTAAAAAGTGGACCCCTTATAAGTTACCTTTACCCATTTAGTAAAGTAGGTTGGCGGTTTCAATATGTTCCTTTCTTTTGAATAGGTTAGGGCTTCTTCTTCACATTCTAAAATTTTAGAAATTGTACATCTTTTTATTAAATATGTTTTATTCATGGGATGAAAAAGACCCGATAAAAAAGTAACATTAAAAAACAGGGGTCGAACTCGGAGTTAAATATTAAAGTCAAACCGATTATAATTAAATTTAGGTACTTATGCAGAATATCCCCCCCATAAAAAAATAATAAAAATTAATTAAAAAAATA
>CAUVYM010000198.1:0-57251 GCA_963556165.1 Tipula helvola
GATACAGGTCGAGACAGCATGTTCTATAAACGTGTATAAATAAGAAACTATACACGTCATCAGTAAGCCAGTACCTGTTCTGGATAGGTAGACTGATAAAGAACTACCTAAAAAAGTTTCAAGGTCATAGAGTTTCCGCCGCGGATGTAATAAATTATTGAAGTTGATTACAGTTGCTCAAGGATACAGGTCGAGACAGCATGTTCCATAAACGTGTATAAATAAGAAACTATACACGTCATCAGTAAGCCAGTACCTGTTCTGGATAGGTAGACTGATAAAGAACTACCTGACGAAGTTTCAAGGTCATAGAGTTCCCGCCGCGGATGTAATAAATTATTGAAGTTGATTACAGTTGCCCAAGGATACAGGTCGAGACAGCATGTTCTAAGAACGTGTATAAATAAAAAACTATACACGTCATCAGTAAGCCAGTACCTGTTCTGGATAGGTAGACTGATAAAGAACTACCTAACAAAGTTTCAAGGTCATAGAGTTCCCGCCGCGGATGTAATAAATTATTGAAGTTGATTACAGTTGCTCAAGGATACAGGTCGAGACAGCATGTTCCATAAACGTGTATAAATAAGAAACTATACACGTCATCAGTAAGCCAGTACCTGTTCTGGATAGGTAGACTGATAAAGAACTACCTGACGAAGTTTCAAGGTCATAGAGTTCCCGCCGCGGATGTAATAGATTATTGAAGTTGATTACAGTTGCCCAAGGATACAGGTCGAGACAGCATGTTCTATAAACGTGTATAAATAAGAAACTATACACGTCATCAGTAAGCCAGTACCTGTTCTGGATAGGTAGACTGATAAAGAACTACCTGACGAAGTTTCAAGGTCATAGAGTTCCCGCCGCGGATGTAATAAATTATTGAAGTTGATTACAGTTGCTCAAGGATACAGGTCGAAACAGCATGTTCAATAAACGTGTATAAATAAGAAACTATACACGTCATCAGTAAGCCAGTACCTGTTCTGGATAGGTAGAATGATAAAGAACTATCTGACGAAGTTTCAAGGTCATAGAGTTCCCGCCGCGGATGTAATAGATTATTGAAGTTGATTACAGTTGCCCAAGGATACAGGTCGAGACAGCATGTTCTATAAACGTGTATAAATAAGAAACTATACACGTCATCAGTAAGCCAGTACCTGTTCTGGATAGGTAGACTGATAAAGAACTACCTGACGAAGTTTCAAGGTCATAGAGTTCCCGCCGCGGATGTAATAGATTATTGAAGTTGATTACAGTTGCCCAAGGATACAGGTCGAAACAGCATGTTCAATAAACGTGTATAAATAAGAAACTGTACACGTCATCAGTAAGCCAGTACCTGTTCTGGATAGGTAGAATGATAAAGAACTATCTGACGAAGTTTCAAGGTCATAGAGTTCCCGCCGCGGATGTAATAAATTATTGAAGTTGATTACAGTTGCCCAAGGATACAGGTCGAGACAGCATGTTCTATAAACGTGTATAAATAAGAAACTATACACGTCATCAGTAAGCCAGTACCTGTTCTGGATAGGTAGACTGATAAAGAACTACCTGACGAAGTTTCAAGGTCATAGAGTTCCCGCCGCGGATGTAATAAATTATTGAAGTTGATTACAGTTGCTCAAGGATACAGGTCGAGACAGCATGTTCTATAAACGTGTATAAATAAGAAACTATACACGTCATCAGTAAGCCAGTACCTGTTCTGGATAGGTAGACTGATAAAGAACTATCTGACGAAGTTTCAAGGTCATAGAGTTTCCGCCGCGGATGTAATAAATTATTGAAGTTGATTACAGTTGCTCAAGGATACAGGTCGAGACAGCATGTTCCATAAACGTGTATAAATAAGAAACTATACACGTCATCAGTAAGCCAGTACCTGTTCTGGATAGGTAGAATGATAAAGAACTACCTGACGAAGTTTCAAGGTCATAGAGTTCCCGCCGCGGATGTAATAAATTATTGAAGTTGATTACAGTTGCTCAAGGATACAGGTCGAGACAGCATGTTCCATAAACGTGTATAAATAAGAAACTATACACGTCATCAGTAAGCCAGTACCTGTTCTGGATAGGTAGACTGATAAAGAACTACCTGACGAAGCTTCAAGGTCATAGAGTTCCCGCCGCGGATGTAATAAATTATTGAAGTTGATTACAGTTGCCCAAGGATACAGGTCGAGACAGCATGTTCTAAGAACGTGTATAAATAAGAAACTATACACGTCATCAGTAAGCCAGTACCTGTTCTGGATAGGTAGACTGATAAAGAACTACCTGACGAAGTTTCAAGGTCATAGAGTTTCCGCCGCGGATGTAATAAATTATTGAAGTTGATTACAGTTGCTCAAGGATACAGGTCGAGACAGCATGTTCCATAAACGTGTATAAATAAGAAACTATACACGTCATCAGTAAGCCAGTACCTGTTTTGGATAGGTAGAATGATAAGGAACTACCTGACGAAGTTTCAAGGTCATAGAGTTTCCGCCGCGGATGTAATAAATTATTGAAGTTGATTACAGTTGCTCAAGGATACAGGTCGAGACAGCATGTTCCATAAACGTGTATAAATAAGAAACTATACACGTCATCAGTAAGCCAGTACCTGTTCTGGATAGGTAGACTGATAAAGAACTACCTGACGAAGTTTCAAGGTCATAGAGTTCCCGCCGCGGATGTAATAAATTATTGAAGTTGATTACAGTTGCTCAAGGATACAGGTCGAAACAGCATGTTCAATAAACGTGTATAAATAAGAAACTATACACGTCATCAGTAAGCCAGTACCTGTTCTGGATAGGTAGAATGATAAAGAACTATCTGACGAAGTTTCAAGGTCATAGAGTTCCCGCCGCGGATGTAATAGATTATTGAAGTTGATTACAGTTGCCCAAGGATACAGGTCGAGACAGCATGTTCTATAAACGTGTATAAATAAGAAACTATACACGTCATCAGTAAGCCAGTACCTGTTCTGGATAGGTAGACTGATAAAGAACTACCTGACGAAGTTTCAAGGTCATAGAGTTCCCGCCGCGGATGTAATAGATTATTGAAGTTGATTACAGTTGCCCAAGGATACAGGTCGAAACAGCATGTTCAATAAACGTGTATAAATAAGAAACTGTACACGTCATCAGTAAGCCAGTACCTGTTCTGGATAGGTAGAATGATAAAGAACTATCTGACGAAGTTTCAAGGTCATAGAGTTCCCGCCGCGGATGTAATAAATTATTGAAGTTGATTACAGTTGCCCAAGGATACAGGTCGAGACAGCATGTTCTATAAACGTGTATAAATAAGAAACTATACACGTCATCAGTAAGCCAGTACCTGTTCTGGATAGGTAGACTGATAAAGAACTACCTGACGAAGTTTCAAGGTCATAGAGTTCCCGCCGCGGATGTAATAAATTATTGAAGTTGATTACAGTTGCTCAAGGATACAGGTCGAGACAGCATGTTCTATAAACGTGTATAAATAAGAAACTATACACGTCATCAGTAAGCCAGTACCTGTTCTGGATAGGTAGACTGATAAAGAACTATCTGACGAAGTTTCAAGGTCATAGAGTTTCCGCCGCGGATGTAATAAATTATTGAAGTTGATTACAGTTGCTCAAGGATACAGGTCGAGACAGCATGTTCCATAAACGTGTATAAATAAGAAACTATACACGTCATCAGTAAGCCAGTACCTGTTCTGGATAGGTAGACTGATAAAGAACTACCTGACGAAGTTTCAAGGTCATAGAGTTCCCGCCGCGGATGTAATAAATTATTGAAGTTGATTACAGTTGCTCAAGGATACAGGTCGAGACAGCATGTTCTATAAACGTGTATAAATAAGAAACTATACACGTCATCAGTAAGCCAGTACCTGTTCTGGATAGGTAGACTGATAAAGAACTATCTGACGAAGTTTCAAGGTCATAGAGTTTCCGCCGCGGATGTAATAAATTATTGAAGTTGATTACAGTTGCTCAAGGATACAGGTCGAGACAGCATGTTCCATAAACGTGTATAAATAAGAAACTATACACGTCATCAGTAAGCCAGTACCTGTTCTGGATAGGTAGATTGATAAAGAACTACCTGACGAAGTTTCAAGGTCATAGAGTTCCCGCCGCGGATGTATTAAATTATTGAAGTTGATTACAGTTGCCCAAGGATACAGGTCGAGACAGCATGTTCTATAAACGTGTATAAATAAGAAACTATACACGTCATCAGTAAGCCAGTACCTGTTCTGGATAGGTAGACTGATAAAGAACTACCTGACGAAGTTTCAAGGTCATAGAGTTCCCGCCGCGGATGTAATAAATTATTGAAGTTGATTACAGTTGCTCAAGGATACAGGTCGAGACAGCATGTTCTATAAACGTGTATAAATAAGAAACTATACACGTCATCAGTAAGCCAGTACCTGTTCTGGATAGGTAGACTGATAAAGAACTATCTGACGAAGTTTCAAGGTCATAGAGTTTCCGCCGCGGATGTAATAAATTATTGAAGTTGATTACAGTTGCTCAAGGATACAGGTCGAGACAGCATGTTCCATAAACGTGTATAAATAAGAAACTATACACGTCATCAGTAAGCCAGTACCTGTTCTGGATAGGTAGACTGATAAAGAACTACCTGACGAAGTTTCAAGGTCATAGAGTTCCCGCCGCGGATGTAATAAATTATTGAAGTTGATTACAGTTGCTCAAGGATACAGGTCGAGACAGCATGTTCTATAAACGTGTATAAATAAGAAACTATACACGTCATCAGTAAGCCAGTACCTGTTCTGGATAGGTAGACTGATAAAGAACTATCTGACGAAGTTTCAAGGTCATAGAGTTTCCGCCGCGGATGTAATAAATTATTGAAGTTGATTACAGTTGCTCAAGGATACAGGTCGAGACAGCATGTTCCATAAACGTGTATAAATAAGAAACTATACACGTCATCAGTAAGCCAGTACCTGTTCTGGATAGGTAGACTGATAAAGAACTACCTGACGAAGTTTCAAGGTCATAGAGTTCCCGCCGCGGATGTAATAAATTATTGAAGTTGATTACAGTTGCCCAAGGATACAGGTCGAGACAGCATGTTCTAAGAACGTGTATAAATAAAAAACTATACACGTCATCAGTAAGCCAGTACCTGTTCTGGATAGGTAGACTGATAAAGAACTACCTAACAAAGTTTCAAGGTCATAGAGTTCCCGCCGCGGATGTAATAAATTATTGAAGTTGATTACAGTTGCTCAAGGATACAGGTCGAGACAGCATGTTCTATAAACGTGTATAAATAAGAAACTATACACGTCATCAGTAAGCCAGTACCTGTTCTGGATAGGTAGACTGATAAAGAACTACCTGACGAAGTTTCAAGGTCATAGAGTTCCCGCCGCGGATGTAATAAATTATTGAAGTTGATTACAGTTGCCCAAGGATACAGGTCGAGACAGCATGTTCTATAAACGTGTATAAATAAGAAACTATACACGTCATCAGTAAGCCAGTACCTGTTCTGGATAGGTAGACTGATAAAGAACTACCTAACAAAGTTTCAAGGTCATAGAGTTTCCGCCGCGGATGTAATAAATTATTGAAGTTGATTACAGTTGCTCAAGGATACAGGTCGAGACAGCATGTTCCATAAACGTGTATAAATAAGAAACTATACACGTCATCAGTAAGCCAGTACCTGTTCTGGATAGGTAGACTGATAAAGAACTACCTGACGAAGTTTCAAGGTCATAGAGTTCCCGCCGCGGATGTAATAAATTATTGAAGTTGATTACAGTTGCCCAAGGATACAGGTCGAGACAGCATGTTCTAAGAACGTGTATAAATAAAAAACTATACACGTCATCAGTAAGCCAGTACCTGTTCTGGATAGGTAGACTGATAAAGAACTACCTAACAAAGTTTCAAGGTCATAGAGTTCCCGCCGCGGATGTAATAAATTATTGAAGTTGATTACAGTTGCTCAAGGACACAGGTCGAGACAGCATGTTCTATAAACGTGTATAAATAAGAAACTATACACGTCATCAGTAAGCCAGTACCTGTTCTGGATAGGTAGACTGATAAAGAACTACCTGACGAAGTTTCAAGGTCATAGAGTTCCCGCCGCGGATGTAATAAATTATTGAAGTTGATTACAGTTGCCCAAGGATACAGGTCGAGACAGCATGTTCTATAAACGTGTATAAATAAGAAACTATACACGTCATCAGTAAGCCAGTACCTGTTCTGGATAGGTAGACTGATAAAGAACTACCTAACAAAGTTTCAAGGTCATAGAGTTTCCGCCGCGGATGTAATAAATTATTGAAGTTGATTACAGTTGCTCAAGGATACAGGTCGAGACAGCATGTTCCATAAACGTGTATAAATAAGAAACTATACACGTCATCAGTAAGCCAGTACCTGTTCTGGATAGGTAGACTGATAAAGAACTACCTGACGAAGTTTCAAGGTCATAGAGTTCCCGCCGCGGATGTAATAAATTATTGAAGTTGATTACAGTTGCCCAAGGATACAGGTCGAGACAGCATGTTCTATAAACGTGTATAAA
Source organism: Tipula helvola (assembly GCA_963556165.1). Taxonomy (NCBI): domain Eukaryota; kingdom Metazoa; phylum Arthropoda; class Insecta; order Diptera; family Tipulidae; genus Tipula; species Tipula helvola. The sequence goes on from CAUVYM010000198.1 coordinate 6,593, forward strand.
TAAGAAACTATACACGTCATCAGTAAGCCAGTACCTGTTCTGGATAGGTAGACTGATAAAGAACTACCTAACAAAGTTTCAAGGTCATAGAGTTTCCGCCGCGGATGTAATAAATTATTGAAGTTGATTACAGTTGCTCAAGGATACAGGTCGAGACAGCATGTTCCATAAACGTGTATAAATAAGAAACTATACACGTCATCAGTAAGCCAGTACCTGTTCTGGATAGGTAGACTGATAAAGAACTACCTAACAAAGTTTCAAGGTCATAGAGTTTCCGCCGCGGATGTAATAAATTATTGAAGTTGATTACAGTTGCTCAAGGATACAGGTCGAGACAGCATGTTCCATAAACGTGTATAAATAAGAAACTATACACGTCATCAGTAAGCCAGTACCTGTTCTGGATAGGTAGACTGATAAAGAACTACCTAACAAAGTTTCAAGGTCATAGAGTTTCCGCCGCGGATGTAATAAATTATTGAAGTTGATTACAGTTGCTCAAGGATACAGGTCGAGACAGCATGTTCCATAAACGTGTATAAATAAGAAACTATACACGTCATCAGTAAGCCAGTACCTGTTCTGGATAGGTAGACTGATAAAGAACTACCTGACGAAGTTTCAAGGTCATAGAGTTCCCGCCGCGGATGTAATAAATTATTGAAGTTGATTACAGTTGCCCAAGGATACAGGTCGAGACAGCATGTTCTATAAACGTGTATAAATAAGAAACTATACACGTCATCAGTAAGCCAGTACCTGTTCTGGATAGGTAGACTGATAAAGAACTATCTGACGAAGTTTCAAGGTCATAGAGTTCCCGCCGCGGATGTATTAAATTATTGAAGTTGATTACAGTTGCCCAAGGATACAGGTCGAGACAGCATGTTCTATAAACGTGTATAAATAAGAAACTATACACGTCATCAGTAAGCCAGTACCTGTTCTGGATAGGTAGACTGATAAAGAACTACCTGACGAAGTTTCAAGGTCATAGAGTTCCCGCCGCGGATGTAATAAATTATTGAAGTTGATTACAGTTGCCCAAGGATACAGGTCGAGACAGCATGTTCTATAAACGTGTATAAATAAGAAACTATACACGTCATCAGTAAGCCAGTACCTGTTCTGGATAGGTAGACTGATAAAGAACTACCTAACAAAGTTTCAAGGTCATAGAGTTTCCGCCGCGGATGTAATAAATTATTGAAGTTGATTACAGTTGCTCAAGGATACAGGTCGAGACAGCATGTTCCATAAACGTGTATAAATAAGAAACTATACACGTCATCAGTAAGCCAGTACATGTTTTGGATAGGTAGAATGATAAGGAACTACCTGACGAAGTTTCAAGGTCATAGTGTTCCCGCCGCGGATGTAATAAATTATTGAAGTTGATTACAGTTGCCCAAGGATACAGGTCGAGACAGCATGTTCTATAAACGTGTATAAATAAGAAACTATACACGTCATCAGTAAGCCAGTACCTGTTCTGGATAGGTAGACTGATAAAGAACTACCTAACAAAGTTTCAAGGTCATAGAGTTCCCGCCGCGGATGTAATAAATTATTGAAGTTGATTACAGTTGCCCAAGGATACAGGTCGAGACAGCATGTTCTATAAACGTGTATAAATAAGAAACTATACACGTCATCAGTAAGCCAGTACCTGTTCTGGATAGGTAGACTGATAAAGAACTACCTGACGAAGTTTCAAGGTCATAGAGTTCCCGCCGCGGATGTATTAAATTATTCAAGTTGATTACAGTTGCCCAAGGATAAAGGTCGAGACAGCATGTTCTATAAACGTGTATAAATAAGAAACTATACACGTCATCAGTAAGCCAGTACCTGTTCTGGATAGGTAGACTGATAAAGAACTACCTGACGAAGTTTCAAGGTCATAGAGTTCCCGCCGCGGATGTAATAAATTATTGAAGTTGATTACAGTTGCCCAAGGATACAGGTCGAGACAGCATGTTCTATAAACGTGTATAAATAAGAAACTATACACGTCATCAGTAAGCCAGTACCTGTTCTGGATAGGTAGACTGATAAAGAACTACCTAACAAAGTTTCAAGGTCATAGAGTTTCCGCCGCGGATGTAATAAATTATTGAAGTTGATTACAGTTGCTCAAGGATACAGGTCGAGACAGCATGTTCCATAAACGTGTATAAATAAGAAACTATACACGTCATCAGTAAGCCAGTACCTGTTCTGGATAGGTAGACTGATAAAGAACTACCTGACGAAGTTTCAAGGTCATAGAGTTCCCGCCGCGGATGTATTAAATTATTGAAGTTGATTACAGTTGCCCAAGGATACAGGTCGAGACAGCATGTTCTATAAACGTGTATAAATAAGAAACTATACACGTCATCAGTAAGCCAGTACCTGTTCTGGATAGGTAGACTGATAAAGAACTACCTAACAAAGTTTCAAGGTCATAGAGTTTCCGCCGCGGATGTAATAAATTATTGAAGTTGATTACAGTTGCTCAAGGATACAGGTCGAGACAGCATGTTCCATAAACGTGTATAAATAAGAAACTATACACGTCATCAGTAAGCCAGTACCTGTTCTGGATAGGTAGACTGATAAAGAACTACCTGACGAAGTTTCAAGGTCATAGAGTTCCCGCCGCGGATGTAATAAATTATTGAAGTTGATTACAGTTGCCCAAGGATACAGGTCGAGACAGCATGTTCTAAGAACGTGTATAAATAAGAAACTATACACGTCATCAGTAAGCCAGTACCTGTTCTGGATAGGTAGACTGATAAAGAACTACCTGACGAAGTTTCAAGGTCATAGAGTTTCCGCCGCGGATGTAATAAATTATTGAAGTTGATTACAGTTGCTCAAGGATACAGGTCGAGACAGCATGTTCCATAAACGTGTATAAATAAGAAACTATACACGTCATCAGTAAGCCAGTACCTGTTTTGGATAGGTAGAATGATAAGGAACTACCTGACGAAGTTTCAAGGTCATAGAGTTTCCGCCGCGGATGTAATAAATTATTGAAGTTGATTACAGTTGCTCAAGGATACAGGTCGAGACAGCATGTTCCATAAACGTGTATAAATAAGAAACTATACACGTCATCAGTAAGCCAGTACCTGTTCTGGATAGGTAGACTGATAAAGAACTACCTGACGAAGTTTCAAGGTCATAGAGTTCCCGCCGCGGATGTATTAAATTATTGAAGTTGATTACAGTTGCCCAAGGATACAGGTCGAGACAGCATGTTCTATAAACGTGTATAAATAAGAAACTATACACGTCATCAGTAAGCCAGTACCTGTTCTGGATAGGTAGACTGATAAAGAACTACCTGACGAAGTTTCAAGGTCATAGAGTTCCCGCCGCGGATGTAATAAATTATTGAAGTTGATTACAGTTGCTCAAGGATACAGGTCGAGACAGCATGTTCCATAAACGTGTATAAATAAGAAACTATACACGTCATCAGTAAGCCAGTACCTGTTCTGGATAGGTAGAATGATAAGGAACTACCTGACGAAGTTTCAAGGTCATAGAGTTCCCGCCGCGGATGTAATAAATTATTGAAGTTGATTACAGTTGCCCAAGGATACAGGTCGAGACAGCATGTTCTATAAACGTGTATAAATAAGAAACTATACACGTCATCAGTAAGCCAGTACCTGTTCTGGATAGGTAGACTGATAAAGAACTACCTAACAAAGTTTCAAGGTCATAGAGTTTCCGCCGCGGATGTAATAAATTATTGAAGTTGATTACAGTTGCTCAAGGATACAGGTCGAGACAGCATGTTCCATAAACGTGTATAAATAAGAAACTATACACGTCATCAGTAAGCCAGTACCTGTTCTGGATAGGTAGACTGATAAAGAACTACCTGACGAAGTTTCAAGGTCATAGAGTTCCCGCCGCGGATGTAATAAATTATTGAAGTTGATTACAGTTGCCCAAGGATACAGGTCGAGACAGCATGTTCTAAGAACGTGTATAAATAAAAAACTATACACGTCATCAGTAAGCCAGTACCTGTTCTGGATAGGTAGACTGATAAAGAACTACCTAACAAAGTTTCAAGGTCATAGAGTTCCCGCCGCGGATGTAATAAATTATTGAAGTTGATTACAGTTGCTCAAGGATACAGGTCGAGACAGCATGTTCCATAAACGTGTATAAATAAGAAACTATACACGTCATCAGTAAGCCAGTACCTGTTCTGGATAGGTAGACTGATAAAGAACTACCTGACGAAGTTTCAAGGTCATAGAGTTCCCGCCGCGGATGTAATAGATTATTGAAGTTGATTACAGTTGCCCAAGGATACAGGTCGAGACAGCATGTTCTATAAACGTGTATAAATAAGAAACTATACACGTCATCAGTAAGCCAGTACCTGTTCTGGATAGGTAGACTGATAAAGAACTACCTGACGAAGTTTCAAGGTCATAGAGTTCCCGCCGCGGATGTAATAAATTATTGAAGTTGATTACAGTTGCTCAAGGATACAGGTCGAAACAGCATGTTCAATAAACGTGTATAAATAAGAAACTATACACGTCATCAGTAAGCCAGTACCTGTTCTGGATAGGTAGAATGATAAAGAACTACCTGACGAAGTTTCAAGGTCATAGAGTTCCCGCCGCGGATGTAATAGATTATTGAAGTTGATTACAGTTGCCCAAGGATACAGGTCGAGACAGCATGTTCTATAAACGTGTATAAATAAGAAACTATACACGTCATCAGTAAGCCAGTACCTGTTCTGGATAGGTAGACTGATAAAGAACTACCTGACGAAGTTTCAAGGTCATAGAGTTCCCGCCGCGGATGTAATAGATTATTGAAGTTGATTACAGTTGCCCAAGGATACAGGTCGAAACAGCATGTTCAATAAACGTGTATAAATAAGAAACTGTACACGTCATCAGTAAGCCAGTACCTGTTCTGGATAGGTAGACTGATAAAGAACTATCTGACGAAGTTTCAAGGTCATAGAGTTCCCGCCGCGGATGTAATAAATTATTGAAGTTGATTACAGTTGCCCAAGGATACAGGTCGAGACGGCATGTTCTAAGAACGTGTATAAATAAAAAACTATACACGTCATCAGTAAGCCAGTACCTGTTCTGGATAGGTAGATTGATAAAGAACTACCTGACGAAGTTTCAAGGTCATAGAGTTCCCGCCGCGGATGTATTAAATTATTGAAGTTGATTACAGTTGCCCAAGGATACAGGTCGAGACAGCATGTTCTATAAACGTGTATAAATAAGAAACTATACACGTCATCAGTAAGCCAGTACCTGTTCTGGATAGGTAGACTGATAAAGAACTACCTGACGAAGTTTCAAGGTCATAGAGTTCCCGCCGCGGATGTAATAAATTATTGAAGTTGATTACAGTTGCTCAAGGATACAGGTCGAGACAGCATGTTCTATAAACGTGTATAAATAAGAAACTATACACGTCATCAGTAAGCCAGTACCTGTTCTGGATAGGTAGACTGATAAAGAACTATCTGACGAAGTTTCAAGGTCATAGAGTTTCCGCCGCGGATGTAATAAATTATTGAAGTTGATTACAGTTGCTCAAGGATACAGGTCGAGACAGCATGTTCCATAAACGTGTATAAATAAGAAACTATACACGTCATCAGTAAGCCAGTACCTGTTCTGGATAGGTAGACTGATAAAGAACTACCTGACGAAGTTTCAAGGTCATAGAGTTCCCGCCGCGGATGTAATAAATTATTGAAGTTGATTACAGTTGCCCAAGGATACAGGTCGAGACAGCATGTTTTAAGAACGTGTATAAATAAAAAACTATACACGTCATCAGTAAGCCAGTACCTGTTCTGGATAGGTAGACTGATAAAGAACTACCTAACAAAGTTTCAAGGTCATAGAGTTCCCGCCGCGGATGTAATAAATTATTGAAGTTGATTACAGTTGCTCAAGGATACAGGTCGAGACAGCATGTTCTATAAACGTGTATAAATAAGAAACTATACACGTCATCAGTAAGCCAGTACCTGTTCTGGATAGGTAGACTGATAAAGAACTACCTGACGAAGTTTCAAGGTCATAGAGTTCCCGCCGCGGATGTAATAAATTATTGAAGTTGATTACAGTTGCCCAAGGATACAGGTCGAGACAGCATGTTCTATAAACGTGTATAAATAAGAAACTATACACGTCATCAGTAAGCCAGTACCTGTTCTGGATAGGTAGACTGATAAAGAACTACCTAACAAAGTTTCAAGGTCATAGAGTTTCCGCCGCGGATGTAATAAATTATTGAAGTTGATTACAGTTGCTCAAGGATACAGGTCGAGACAGCATGTTCCATAAACGTGTATAAATAAGAAACTATACACGTCATCAGTAAGCCAGTACCTGTTCTGGATAGGTAGACTGATAAAGAACTACCTGACGAAGTTTCAAGGTCATAGAGTTCCCGCCGCGGATGTAATAAATTATTGAAGTTGATTACAGTTGCCCAAGGATACAGGTCGAGACAGCATGTTCTAAGAACGTGTATAAATAAAAAACTATACACGTCATCAGTAAGCCAGTACCTGTTCTGGATAGGTAGACTGATAAAGAACTACCTAACAAAGTTTCAAGGTCATAGAGTTCCCGCCGCGGATGTAATAAATTATTGAAGTTGATTACAGTTGCTCAAGGATACAGGTCGAGACAGCATGTTCTATAAACGTGTATAAATAAGAAACTATACACGTCATCAGTAAGCCAGTACCTTTTCTGGATAGGTAGACTGATAAAGAACTACCTGACGAAGTTTCAAGGTCATAGAGTTCCCGCCGCGGATGTAATAAATTATTGAAGTTGATTACAGTTGCCCAAGGATACAGGTCGAGACAGCATGTTCTATAAACGTGTATAAATAAGAAACTATACACGTCATCAGTAAGCCAGTACCTGTTCTGGATAGGTAGACTGATAAAGAACTACCTAACAAAGTTTCAAGGTCATAGAGTTTCCGCCGCGGATGTAATAAATTATTGAAGTTGATTACAGTTGCTCAAGGATACAGGTCGAGACAGCATGTTCCATAAACGTGTATAAATAAGAAACTATACACGTCATCAGTAAGCCAGTACCTGTTCTGGATAGGTAGACTGATAAAGAACTACCTGACGAAGTTTCAAGGTCATAGAGTTCCCGCCGCGGATGTAATAAATTATTGAAGTTGATTACAGTTGCCCAAGGATACAGGTCGAGACAGCATGTTCTATAAACGTGTATAAATAAGAAACTATACACGTCATCAGTAAGCCAGTACCTGTTCTGGATAGGTAGACTGATAAAGAACTACCTAACAAAGTTTCAAGGTCATAGAGTTTCCGCCGCGGATGTAATAAATTATTGAAGTTGATTACAGTTGCTCAAGGATACAGGTCGAGACAGCATGTTCCATAAACGTGTATAAATAAGAAACTATACACGTCATCAGTAAGCCAGTACCTGTTCTGGATAGGTAGACTGATAAAGAACTACCTGACGAAGTTTCAAGGTCATAGAGTTCCCGCCGCGGATGTATTAAATTATTGAAGTTGATTACAGTTGCCCAAGGATACAGGTCGAGACAGCATGTTCTATAAACGTGTATAAATAAGAAACTATACACGTCATCAGTAAGCCAGTACCTGTTCTGGATAGGTAGACTGATAAAGAACTACCTAACAAAGTTTCAAGGTCATAGAGTTTCCGCCGCGGATGTAATAAATTATTGAAGTTGATTACAGTTGCTCAAGGATACAGGTCGAGACAGCATGTTCCATAAACGTGTATAAATAAGAAACTATACACGTCATCAGTAAGCCAGTACCTGTTCTGGATAGGTAGACTGATAAAGAACTACCTGACGAAGTTTCAAGATCATAGAGTTCCCGCCGCGGATGTAATAAATTATTGAAGTTGATTACAGTTGCCCAAGGATACAGGTCGAGACAGCATGTTCTATAAACGTGTATAAATAAGAAACTATACACGTCATCAGTAAGCCAGTACCTGTTCTGGATAGGTAGACTGATAAAGAACTACCTAACAAAGTTTCAAGGTCATAGAGTTTCCGCCGCGGATGTAATAAATTATTGAAGTTGATTACAGTTGCTCAAGGATACAGGTCGAGACAGCATGTTCCATAAACGTGTATAAATAAGAAACTATACACGTCATCAGTAAGCCAGTACCTGTTCTGGATAGGTAGACTGATAAAGAACTACCTAACAAAGTTTCAAGGTCATAGAGTTTCCGCCGCGGATGTAATAAATTATTGAAGTTGATTACAGTTGCTCAAGGATACAGGTCGAGACAGCATGTTCCATAAACGTGTATAAATAAGAAACTATACACGTCATCAGTAAGCCAGTACCTGTTCTGGATAGGTAGACTGATAAAGAACTACCTGACGAAGTTTCAAGGTCATAGAGTTCCCGCCGCGGATGTAATAAATTATTGAAGTTGATTACAGTTGCCCAAGGATACAGGTCGAGACAGCATGTTCTATAAACGTGTATAAATAAGAAACTATACACGTCATCAGTAAGCCAGTACCTGTTCTGGATAGGTAGACTGATAAAGAACTACCTAACAAAGTTTCAAGGTCATAGAGTTTCCGCCGCGGATGTAATAAATTATTGAAGTTGATTACAGTTGCTCAAGGATACAGGTCGAGACAGCATGTTCCATAAACGTGTATAAATAAGAAACTATACACGTCATCAGTAAGCCAGTACCTGTTCTGGATAGGTAGACTGATAAAGAACTACCTAACAAAGTTTCAAGGTCATAGAGTTTCCGCCGCGGATGTAATAAATTATTGAAGTTGATTACAGTTGCTCAAGGATACAGGTCGAGACAGCATGTTCTATAAACGTGTATAAATAAGAAACTATACACGTCATCAGTAAGCCAGTACCTGTTCTGGATAGGTAGACTGATAAAGAACTATCTGACGAAGTTTCAAGGTCATAGAGTTTCCGCCGCGGATGTAATAAATTATTGAAGTTGATTACAGTTGCTCAAGGATACAGGTCGAGACAGCATGTTCTATAAACGTGTATAAATAAGAAACTATACACGTCATCAGTAAGCCAGTACCTGTTCTGGATAGGTAGACTGATAAAGAACTACCTAACAAAGTTTCAAGGTCATAGAGTTTCCGCCGCGGATGTAATAAATTATTGAAGTTGATTACAGTTGCTCAAGGATACAGGTCGAGACAGCATGTTCCATAAACGTGTATAAATAAGAAACTATACACGTCATCAGTAAGCCAGTACCTGTTCTGGATAGGTAGACTGATAAAGAACTACCTGACGAAGTTTCAAGGTCATAGAGTTCCCGCCGCGGATGTAATAAATTATTGAAGTTGATTACAGTTGCCCAAGGATACAGGTCGAGACAGCATGTTCTATAAACGTGTATAAATAAGAAACTATACACGTCATCAGTAAGCCAGTACCTGTTCTGGATAGGTAGACTGATAAAGAACTACCTAACAAAGTTTCAAGGTCATAGAGTTTCCGCCGCGGATGTAATAAATTATTGAAGTTGATTACAGTTGCTCAAGGATACAGGTCGAGACAGCATGTTCCATAAACGTGTATAAATAAGAAACTATACACGTCATCAGTAAGCCAGTACCTGTTCTGGATAGGTAGACTGATAAAGAACTACCTAACAAAGTTTCAAGGTCATAGAGTTTCCGCCGCGGATGTAATAAATTATTGAAGTTGATTACAGTTGCTCAAGGATACAGGTCGAGACAGCATGTTCCATAAACGTGCATAAATAAGAAACTATACACGTCATCAGTAAGCCAGTACCTGTTCTGGATAGGTAGACTGATAAAGAACTACCTAACAAAGTTTCAAGGTCATAGAGTTTCCGCCGCGGATGTAATAAATTATTGAAGTTGATTACAGTTGCTCAAGGATACAGGTCGAGACAGCATGTTCCATAAACGTGTATAAATAAGAAACTATACACGTCATCAGTAAGCCAGTACCTGTTCTGGATAGGTAGACTGATAAAGAACTACCTGACGAAGTTTCAAGGTCATAGAGTTCCCGCCGCGGATGTAATAAATTATTGAAGTTGATTACAGTTGCCCAAGGATACAGGTCGAGACAGCATGTTCTATAAACGTGTATAAATAAGAAACTATACACGTCATCAGTAAGCCAGTACCTGTTCTGGATAGGTAGACTGATAAAGAACTATCTGACGAAGTTTCAAGGTCATAGAGTTCCCGCCGCGGATGTATTAAATTATTGAAGTTGATTACAGTTGCCCAAGGATACAGGTCGAGACAGCATGTTCTATAAACGTGTATAAATAAGAAACTATACACGTCATCAGTAAGCCAGTACCTGTTCTGGATAGGTAGACTGATAAAGAACTACCTGACGAAGTTTCAAGGTCATAGAGTTCCCGCCGCGGATGTAATAAATTATTGAAGTTGATTACAGTTGCCCAAGGATACAGGTCGAGACAGCATGTTCTATAAACGTGTATAAATAAGAAACTATACACGTCATCAGTAAGCCAGTACCTGTTCTGGATAGGTAGACTGATAAAGAACTACCTAACAAAGTTTCAAGGTCATAGAGTTTCCGCCGCGGATGTAATAAATTATTGAAGTTGATTACAGTTGCTCAAGGATACAGGTCGAGACAGCATGTTCCATAAACGTGTATAAATAAGAAACTATACACGTCATCAGTAAGCCAGTACCTGTTTTGGATAGGTAGAATGATAAGGAACTACCTGACGAAGTTTCAAGGTCATAGTGTTCCCGCCGCGGATGTAATAAATTATTGAAGTTGATTACAGTTGCCCAAGGATACAGGTCGAGACAGCATGTTCTATAAACGTGTATAAATAAGAAACTATACACGTCATCAGTAAGCCAGTACCTGTTCTGGATAGGTAGACTGATAAAGAACTACCTAACAAAGTTTCAAGGTCATAGAGTTCCCGCCGCGGATGTAATAAATTATTGAAGTTGATTACAGTTGCCCAAGGATACAGGTCGAGACAGCATGTTCTATAAACGTGTATAAATAAGAAACTATACACGTCATCAGTAAGCCAGTACCTGTTCTGGATAGGTAGACTGATAAAGAACTACCTGACGAAGTTTCAAGGTCATAGAGTTCCCGCCGCGGATGTATTAAATTATTGAAGTTGATTACAGTTGCCCAAGGATACAGGTCGAGACAGCATGTTCTATAAACGTGTATAAATAAGAAACTATACACGTCATCAGTAAGCCAGTACCTGTTCTGGATAGGTAGACTGATAAAGAACTACCTGACGAAGTTTCAAGGTCATAGAGTTCCCGCCGCGGATGTAATAAATTATTGAAGTTGATTACAGTTGCCCAAGGATACAGGTCGAGACAGCATGTTCTATAAACGTGTATAAATAAGAAACTATACACGTCATCAGTAAGCCAGTACCTGTTCTGGATAGGTAGACTGATAAAGAACTACCTAACAAAGTTTCAAGGTCATAGAGTTTCCGCCGCGGATGTAATAAATTATTGAAGTTGATTACAGTTGCTCAAGGATACAGGTCGAGACAGCATGTTCCATAAACGTGTATAAATAAGAAACTATACACGTCATCAGTAAGCCAGTACCTGTTCTGGATAGGTAGACTGATAAAGAACTACCTAACAAAGTTTCAAGGTCATAGAGTTTCCGCCGCGGATGTAATAAATTATTGAAGTTGATTACAGTTGCTCAAGGATACAGGTCGAGACAGCATGTTCTATAAACGTGTATAAATAAGAAACTATACACGTCATCAGTAAGCCAGTACCTGTTCTGGATAGGTAGACTGATAAAGAACTATCTGACGAAGTTTCAAGGTCATAGAGTTTCCGCCGCGGATGTAATAAATTATTGAAGTTGATTACAGTTGCTCAAGGATACAGGTCGAGACAGCATGTTCTATAAACGTGTATAAATAAGAAACTATACACGTCATCAGTAAGCCAGTACCTGTTCTGGATAGGTAGACTGATAAAGAACTATCTGACAAAGTTTCAAGGTCATAGAGTTTCCGCCGCGGATGTAATAAATTATTGAAGTTGATTACAGTTGCTCAAGGATACAGGTCGAGACAGCATGTTCTATAAACGTGTATAAATAAGAAACTATACACGTCATCAGTAAGCCAGTACCTGTTCTGGATAGGTAGACTGATAAAGAACTACCTGACGAAGTTTCAAGGTCATGGAGTTCCCGCCGCGGATGTAATAAATTATTGAAGTTGATTACAGTTGCCCAAGGATACAGGTCGAGACAGCATGTTCTATAAACGTGTATAAATAAGAAACTATACACGTCATCAGTAAGCCAGTACCTGTTCTGGATAGGTAGACTGATAAAGAACTACCTAACAAAGTTTCAAGGTCATAGAGTTTCCGCCGCGGATGTAATAAATTATTGAAGTTGATTACAGTTGCTCAAGGATACAGGTCGAGACAGCATGTTCCATAAACGTGTATAAATAAGAAACTATACACGTCATCAGTAAGCCAGTACCTGTTCTGGATAGGTAGACTGATAAAGAACTACCTGACGAAGTTTCAAGGTCATAGAGTTCCCGCCGCGGATGTATTAAATTATTGAAGTTGATTACAGTTGCCCAAGGATACAGGTCGAGACAGCATGTTCTATAAACGTGTATAAATAAGAAACTATACACGTCATCAGTAAGCCAGTACCTGTTCTGGATAGGTAGACTGATAAAGAACTACCTGACGAAGTTTCAAGGTCATAGAGTTCCCGCCGCGGATGTAATAAATTATTGAAGTTGATTACAGTTGCCCAAGGATACAGGTCGAAACAGCATGTTCTATAAACGTGTATAAATAAGAAACTATACACGTCATCAGTAAGCCAGTACCTGTTCTGGATAGGTAGACTGATAAAGAACTACCTGACGAAGTTTCAAGGTCATAGAGTTCCCGCCGCGGATGTAATAAATTATTGAAGTTGATTACAGTTGCCCAAGGATACAGGTCGAGACAGCATGTTCTAAGAACGTGTATAAATAAAAAACTATACACGTCATCAGTAAGCCAGTACCTGTTCTGGATAGGTAGACTGATAAAGAACTACCTGACAAAGTTTCAAGGTCATAGAGTTCCCGCCGCGGATGTAATAAATTATTGAAGTTGATTACAGTTGCCCAAGGATACAGGTCGAGACAGCATGTTCTAAGAACGTGTATAAATAAGAAACTATACACGTCATCAGTAAGCCAGTACCTGTTTTGGATAGGTAGAATGATAAGGAACTACCTGACGAAGTTTCAAGGTCATAGTGTTCCCGCCGCGGATGTAATAAATTATTGAAGTTGATTACAGTTGCCCAAGGATACAGGTCGAGACAGCATGTTCTATAAACGTGTATAAATAAGAAACTATACACGTCATCAGTAAGCCAGTACCTGTTCTGGATAGGTAGACTGATAAAGAACTACCTAACAAAGTTTCAAGGTCATAGAGTTTCCGCCGCGGATGTAATAAATTATTGAAGTTGATTAAAGTTGCTCAAGGATACAGGTCGAGACAGCATGTTCCATAAACGTGTATAAATAAGAAACTATACACGTCATCAGTAAGCCAGTACCTGTTCTGGATAGGTAGACTGATAAAGAACTACCTGACGAAGTTTCAAGGTCATAGAGTTCCCGCCGCGGATGTATTAAATTATTGAAGTTGATTACAGTTGCCCAAGGATACAGGTCGAGACAGCATGTTCTATAAACGTGTATAAATAAGAAACTATACACGTCATCAGTAAGCCAGTACCTGTTCTGGATAGGTAGACTGATAAAGAACTACCTAACAAAGTTTCAAGGTCATAGAGTTTCCGCCGCGGATGTAATAAATTATTGAAGTTGATTACAGTTGCTCAAGGATACAGGTCGAGACAGCATGTTCCATAAACGTGTATAAATAAGAAACTATACACGTCATCAGTAAGCCAGTACCTGTTTTGGATAGGTAGAATGATAAGGAACTACCTGACGAAGTTTCAAGGTCATAGTGTTCCCGCCGCGGATGTAATAAATTATTGAAGTTGATTACAGTTGCCCAAGGATACAGGTCGAGACAGCATGTTCTATAAACGTGTATAAATAAGAAACTATACACGTCATCAGTAAGCCAGTACCTGTTCTGGATAGGTAGACTGATAAAGAACTACCTAACAAAGTTTCAAGGTCATAGAGTTTCCGCCGCGGATGTAATAAATTATTGAAGTTGATTACAGTTGCTCAAGGATACAGGTCGAGACAGCATGTTCCATAAACGTGTATAAATAAGAAACTATACACGTCATCAGTAAGCCAGTACCTGTTCTGGATAGGTAGACTGATAAAGAACTACCTAACAAAGTTTCAAGGTCATAGAGTTTCCGCCGCGGATGTAATAAATTATTGAAGTTGATTACAGTTGCTCAAGGATACAGGTCGAGACAGCATGTTCCATAAACGTGTATAAATAAGAAACTATACACGTCATCAGTAAGCCAGTACCTGTTCTGGATAGGTAGACTGATAAAGAACTACCTGACGAAGTTTCAAGGTCATAGAGTTCCCGCCGCGGATGTATTAAATTATTGAAGTTGATTACAGTTGCCCAAGGATACAGGTCGAGACAGCATGTTCTATAAACGTGTATAAATAAGAAACTATACACGTCATCAGTAAGCCAGTACCTGTTCTGGATAGGTAGAATGATAAGGAACTACCTGACGAAGTTTCAAGGTCATAGTGTTCCCGCCGCGGATGTAATAAATTATTGAAGTTGATTACAGTTGCCCAAGGATACAGGTCGAGACAGCATGTTCTATAAACGTGTATAAATAAGAAACTATACACGTCATCAGTAAGCCAGTACCTGTTCTGGATAGGTAGACTGATAAAGAACTACCTAACAAAGTTTCAAGGTCATAGAGTTTCCGCCGCGGATGTAATAAATTATTGAAGTTGATTACAGTTGCTCAAGGATACAGGTCGAGACAGCATGTTCCATAAACGTGTATAAATAAGAAACTATACACGTCATCAGTAAGCCAGTACCTGTTCTGGATAGGTAGACTGATAAAGAACTACCTGACGAAGTTTCAAGGTCATAGAGTTCCCGCCGCGGATGTATTAAATTATTGAAGTTGATTACAGTTGCCCAAGGATACAGGTCGAGACAGCATGTTCTATAAACGTGTATAAATAAGAAACTATACACGTCATCAGTAAGCCAGTACCTGTTCTGGATAGGTAGACTGATAAAGAACTACATAACAAAGTTTCAAGGTCATAGAGTTTCCGCCGCGGATGTAATAAATTATTGAAGTTGATTACAGTTGCTCAAGGATACAGGTCGAGACAGCATGTTCCATAAACGTGTATAAATAAGAAACTATACACGTCATCAGTAAGCCAGTACCTGTTTTGGATAGGTAGAATGATAAGGAACTACCTGACGAAGTTTCAAGGTCATAGTGTTCCCGCCGCGGATGTAATAAATTATTGAAGTTGATTACAGTTGCCCAAGGATACAGGTCGAGACAGCATGTTCTATAAACGTGTATAAATAAGAAACTATACACGTCATCAGTAAGCCAGTACCTGTTCTGGATAGGTAGACTGATAAAGAACTACCTAACAAAGTTTCAAGGTCATAGAGTTTCCGCCGCGGATGTAATAAATTATTGAAGTTGATTACAGTTGCTCAAGGATACAGGTCGAGACAGCATGTTCCATAAACGTGTATAAATAAGAAACTATACACGTCATCAGTAAGCCAGTACCTGTTCTGGATAGGTCGACTGATAAAGAACTACCTGACGAAGTTTCAAGGTCATAGAGTTCCCGCCGCGGATGTATTAAATTATTGAAGTTGATTACAGTTGCCCAAGGATACAGGTCGAGACAGCATGTTCTATAAACGTGTATAAATAAGAAACTATACACGTCATCAGTAAGCCAGTACCTGTTCTGGATAGGTAGACTGATAAAGAACTACCTGACGAAGTTTCAAGGTCATAGAGTTCCCGCCGCGGATGTAATAAATTATTGAAGTTGATTACAGTTGCCCAAGGATACAGGTCGAGACAGCATGTTCTATAAACGTGTATAAATAAGAAACTATACACGTCATCAGTAAGCCAGTACCTGTTCTGGATAGGTAGACTGATAAAGAACTACCTGACAAAGTTTCAAGGTCATAGAGTTCCCGCCGCGGATGTAATAAATTATTGAAGTTGATTACAGTTGCCCAAGGATACAGGTCGAGACAGCATGTTCTATAAACGTGTATAAATAAGAAACTATACACGTCATCAGTAAGCCAGTACCTGTTCTGGATAGGTAGACTGATAAAGAACTACCTGACGAAGTTTCAAGGTCATAGAGTTCCCGCCGCGGATGTATTAAATTATTGAATTTGATTACAGTTGCCCAAGGATACAGGTCGAGACAGCATGTTCTATAAACGTGTATAAATAAGAAACTATACACGTCATCAGTAAGCCAGTACCTGTTCTGGATAGGTAGACTGATAAAGAACTACCTGACGAAGTTTCAAGGTCATAGAGTTCCCGCCGCGGATGTATTAAATTATTGAAGTTGATTACAGTTGCTCAAGGATACAGGTCGAGACAGCATGTTCCATAAACGTGTATAAATAAGAAACTATACACGTCATCAGTAAGCCAGTACCTGTTCTGGATAGGTAGACTGATAAAGAACTACCTGACGAAGTTTCAAGGTCATAGAGTTCCCGCCGCGGATGTATTAAATTATTGAAGTTGATTACAGTTGCCCAAGGATACAGGTCGAGACAGCATGTTCTATAAACGTGTATAAATAAGAAACTATACACGTCATCAGTAAGCCAGTACCTGTTCTGGATAGGTAGACTGATAAAGAACTACCTGACGAAGTTTCAAGGTCATAGAGTTCCCGCCGCGGATGTAATAAATTATTGAAGTTGATTACAGTTGCCCAAGGATACAGGTCGAGACAGCATGTTCTATAAACGTGTATAAATAAGAAACTATACACGTCATCAGTAAGCCAGTACCTGTTCTGGATAGGTAGACTGATAAAGAACTACCTAACAAAGTTTCAAGGTCATAGAGTTTCCGCCGCGGATGTAATAAATTATTGAAGTTGATTACAGTTGCTCAAGGATACAGGTCGAGACAGCATGTTCCATAAACGTGTATAAATAAGAAACTATACACGTCATCAGTAAGCCAGTACCTGTTTTGGATAGGTAGAATGATAAGGAACTACCTGACGAAGTTTCAAGGTCATAGTGTTCCCGCCGCGGATGTAATAAATTATTGAAGTTGATTACAGTTGCCCAAGGATACAGGTCGAGACAGCATGTTCTATAAACGTGTATAAATAAGAAACTATACACGTCATCAGTAAGCCAGTACCTGTTCTGGATAGGTAGACTGATAAAGAACTACCTAACAAAGTTTCAAGGTCATAGAGTTCCCGCCGCGGATGTAATAAATTATTGAAGTTGATTACAGTTGCCCAAGGATACAGGTCGAGACAGCATGTTCTATAAACGTGTATAAATAAGAAACTATACACGTCATCAGTAAGCCAGTACCTGTTCTGGATAGGTAGACTGATAAAGAACTACCTGACGAAGTTTCAAGGTCATAGAGTTCCCGCCGCGGATGTATTAAATTATTGAAGTTGATTACAGTTGCCCAAGGATACAGGTCGAGACAGCATGTTCTATAAACGTGTATAAATAAGAAACTATACACGTCATCAGTAAGCCAGTACCTGTTCTGGATAGGTAGACTGATAAAGAACTACCTGACGAAGTTTCAAGGTCATAGAGTTCCCGCCGCGGATGTAATAAATTATTGAAGTTGATTACAGTTGCCCAAGGATACAGGTCGAGACAGCATGTTCTATAAACGTGTATAAATAAGAAACTATACACGTCATCAGTAAGCCAGTACCTGTTCTGGATAGGTAGACTGATAAAGAACTACCTGACGAAGTTTCAAGGTCATAGAGTTCCCGCCGCGGATGTAATAAATTATTGAAGTTGATTACAGTTGCTCAAGGATACAGGTCGAGACAGCATGTTCCATAAACGTGTATAAATAAGAAACTATACACGTCATCAGTAAGCCAGTACCTGTTCTGGATAGGTAGACTGATAAAGAACTACCTGACGAAGTTTCAAGGTCATAGAGTTCCCGCCGCGGATGTAATAAATTATTGAAGTTGATTACAGTTGCCCAAGGATACAGGTCGAGACAGCATGTTCTATAAACGTGTATAAATAAGAAACTATACACGTCATCAGTAAGCCAGTACCTGTTCTGGATAGGTAGACTGATAAAGAACTACCTAACAAAGTTTCAAGGTCATAGAGTTTCCGCCGCGGATGTAATAAATTATTGAAGTTGATTACAGTTGCTCAAGGATACAGGTCGAGACAGCATGTTCCATAAACGTGTATAAATAAGAAACTATACACGTCATCAGTAAGCCAGTACCTGTTCTGGATAGGTAGAATGATAAAGAACTATCTGACGAAGTTTCAAGGTCATAGAGTTTCCGCCGCGGATGTAATAAATTATTGAAGTTGATTACAGTTGCCCAAGGATACAGGTCGAGACAGCATGTTCTATAAACGTGTATAAATAAGAAACTATACACGTCATCAGTAAGCCAGTACCTGTTCTGGATAGGTAGACTGATAAAGAACTACCTGACGAAGTTTCAAGGTCATAGAGTTCCCGCCGCGGATGTAATAAATTATTGAAGTTGATTACAGTTGCCCAAGGATACAGGTCGAGACAGCATGTTCTATAAACGTGTATAAATAAGAAACTATACACGTCATCAGTAAGCCAGTACCTGTTTTGGATAGGTAGAATGATAAGGAACTACCTGACGAAGTTTCAAGGTCATAGAGTTCCCGCCGCGGATGTAATAAATTATTGAAGTTGATTACAGTTGCTCAAGGATACAGGTCGAGACAGCATGTTCTATAAACGTGTATAAATAAGAAACTATACACGTCATCAGTAAGCCAGTACCTGTTTTGGATAGGTAGAATGATAAGGAACTACCTGACGAAGTTTCAAGGTCATAGTGTTCCCGCCGCGGATGTAATAAATTATTGAAGTTGATTACAGTTGCCCAAGGATACAGGTCGAGACAGCATGTTCCATAAACGTGTATAAATAAGAAACTATACACGTCATCAGTAAGCCAGTACCTGTTCTGGATAGGTAGACTGATAAAGAACTACCTAACAAAGTTTCAAGGTCATAGAGTTTCCGCCGCGGATGTAATAAATTATTGAAGTTGATTACAGTTGCTCAAGGATACAGGTCGAGACAGCATGTTCCATAAACGTGTATAAATAAGAAACTATACACGTCATCAGTAAGCCAGTACCTGTTCTGGATAGGTAGACTGATAAAGAACTACCTGACGAAGTTTCAAGGTCATAGAGTTCCCGCCGCGGATGTATTAAATTATTGAAGTTGATTACAGTTGCCCAAGGATACAGGTCGAGACAGCATGTTCTATAAACGTGTATAAATAAGAAACTATACACGTCATCAGTAAGCCAGTACCTGTTCTGGATAGGTAGACTGATAAAGAACTACCTAACAAAGTTTCAAGGTCATAGAGTTTCCGCCGCGGATGTAATAAATTATTGAAGTTGATTACAGTTGCTCAAGGATACAGGTCGAGACAGCATGTTCCATAAACGTGTATAAATAAGAAACTATACACGTCATCAGTAAGCCAGTACCTGTTCTGGATAGGTAGACTGATAAAGAACTACCTGACGAAGTTTCAAGGTCATAGAGTTCCCGCCGCGGATGTATTAAATTATTGAAGTTGATTACAGTTGCCCAAGGATACAGGTCGAGACAGCATGTTCTATAAACGTGTATAAATAAGAAACTATACACGTCATCAGTAAGCCAGTACCTGTTCTGGATAGGTAGACTGATAAAGAACTACCTAACAAAGTTTCAAGGTCATAGAGTTTCCGCCGCGGATGTAATAAATTATTGAAGTTGATTACAGTTGCTCAAGGATACAGGTCGAGACAGCATGTTCCATAAACGTGTATAAATAAGAAACTATACACGTCATCAGTAAGCCAGTACCTGTTCTGGATAGGTAGACTGATAAAGAACTACCTGACGAAGTTTCAAGGTCATAGAGTTCCCGCCGCGGATGTATTAAATTATTGAAGTTGATTACAGTTGCCCAAGGATACAGGTCGAGACAGCATGTTCTATAAACGTGTATAAATAAGAAACTATACACGTCATCAGTAAGCCAGTACCTGTTCTGGATAGGTAGACTGATAAAGAACTACCTAACAAAGTTTCAAGGTCATAGAGTTTCCGCCGCGGATGTAATAAATTATTGAAGTTGATTACAGTTGCTCAAGGATACAGGTCGAGACAGCATGTTCCATAAACGTGTATAAATAAGAAACTATACACGTCATCAGTAAGCCAGTACCTGTTCTGGATAGGTAGACTGATAAAGAACTACCTGACGAAGTTTCAAGGTCATAGAGTTCCCGCCGCGGATGTAATAAATTATTGAAGTTGATTACAGTTGCCCAAGGATACAGGTCGAGACAGCATGTTCTATAAACGTGTATAAATAAGAAACTATACACGTCATCAGTAAGCCAGTACCTGTTCTGGATAGGTAGACTGATAAAGAACTATCTGACGAAGTTTCAAGGTCATAGAGTTCCCGCCGCGGATGTATTAAATTATTGAAGTTGATTACAGTTGCCCAAGGATACAGGTCGAGACAGCATGTTCTATAAACGTGTATAAATAAGAAACTATACACGTCATCAGTAAGCCAGTACCTGTTCTGGATAGGTAGACTGATAAAGAACTACCTGACGAAGTTTCAAGGTCATAGAGTTCCCGCCGCGGATGTAATAAATTATTGAAGTTGATTACAGTTGCCCAAGGATACAGGTCGAGACAGCATGTTCTATAAACGTTTATAAATAAGAAACTATACACGTCATCAGTAAGCCAGTACCTGTTCTGGATAGGTAGACTGATAAAGAACTACCTAACAAAGTTTCAAGGTCATAGTTTCCGCCGCGGATGTAATAAATTATTGAAGTTGATTACAGTTGCTCAAGGATACAGGTCGAGACAGCATGTTCCATAAACGTGTATAAATAAGAAACTATACAAGTCATCAGTAAGCCAGTACCTGTTTTGGATAGGTAGAATGATAAGGAACTACCTGACGAAGTTTCAAGGTCATAGTGTTCCCGCCGCGGATGTAATAAATTATTGAAGTAGAAAAAGCCCAAGGATACAGGTCGAGACAGCATGTTCTATAAACGTGTATAAATAAGAAACTATACACGTCATCAGTAAGCCAGTACCTGTTCTGGATAGGTAGACTGATAAAGAACTACCTAACAAAGTTTCAAGGTCATAGAGTTCCCGCCGCGGATGTAATAAATTATTGAAGTTGATTACAGTTGCCCAAGGATACAGGTCGAGACAGCATGTTCTATAAACGTGTATAAATAAGAAACTATACACGTCATCAGTAAGCCAGTACCTGTTCTGGATAGGTAGACTGATAAAGAACTATCTGACAAAGTTTCAAGGTCATAGAGTTTCCGCCGCGGATGTAATAAATTATTGAAGTTGATTACAGTTGCTCAAGGATACAGGTCGAGACAGCATGTTCTATAAACGTGTATAAATAAGAAACTATACACATCATCAGTAAGCCAGTACCTGTTCTGGATAGGTAGACTGATAAAGAACTATCTGACGAAGTTTCAAGGTCATAGAGTTTCCGCCGCGGATGTAATAAATTATTGAAGTTGATTACAGTTGCTCAAGGATACAGGTCGAGACAGCATGTTCCATAAACGTGTATAAATAAGAAACTATACACGTCATCAGTAAGCCAGTACCTGTTTTGGATAGGTAGAATGATAAGGAACTACCTGACGAAGTTTCAAGGTCATAGAGTTCCCGCCGCGGATGTAATAAATTATTGAAGTTGATTACAGTTGCCCAAGGATACAGGTCGAGACAGCATGTTCTATAAACGTGTATAAATAAGAAACTATACACGTCATCAGTAAGCCAGTACCTGTTCTGGATAGGTAGACTGATAAAGAACTACCTAACAAAGTTTCAAGGTCATAGAGTTTCCGCCGCGGATGTAATAAATTATTGAAGTTGATTACAGTTGCTCAAGGATACAGGTCGAGACAGCATGTTCCATAAACGTGTATAAATAAGAAACTATACACGTCATCAGTAAGCCAGTACCTGTTTTGGATAGGTAGAATGATAAGGAACTACCTGACGAAGTTTCAAGGTCATAGTGTTCCCGCCGCGGATGTAATAAATTATTGAAGTTGATTACAGTTGCCCAAGGATACAGGTCGAGACAGCATGTTCTATAAACGTGTATAAATAAGAAACTATACACGTCATCAGTAAGCCAGTACCTGTTCTGGATAGGTAGACTGATAAAGAACTACCTAACAAAGTTTCAAGGTCATAGAGTTTCCGCCGCGTATGTAATAAATTATTGAAGTTGATTACAGTTGCTCAAGGATACAGGTCGAGACAGCATGTTCCATAAACGTGTATAAATAAGAAACTATACACGTCATCAGTAAGCCAGTACCTGTTCTGGATAGGTAGACTGATAAAGAACTACCTGACGAAGTTTCAAGGTCATAGAGTTCCCGCCGCGGATGTAATAAATTATTGAAGTTGATTACAGTTGCCCAAGGATACAGGTCGAGACAGCATGTTCTATAAACGTGTATAAATAAGAAACTATACACGTCATCAGTAAGCCAGTACCTGTTCTGGATAGGTAGACTGATAAAGAACTACCTAACAAAGTTTCAAGGTCATAGAGTTTCCGCCGCGGATGTAATAAATTATTGAAGTTGATTACAGTTGCTCAAGGATACAGGTCGAGACAGCATGTTCCATAAACGTGTATAAATAAGAAACTATACACGTCATCAGTAAGCCAGTACCTGTTCTGGATAGGTAGACTGATAAAGAACTACCTGACGAAGTTTCAAGGTCATAGAGTTCCCGCCGCGGATGTATTAAATTATTGAAGTTGATTACAGTTGCCCAAGGATACAGGTCGAGACAGCATGTTCTATAAACGTGTATAAATAAGAAACTATACACGTCATCAGTAAGCCAGTACCTGTTCTGGATAGGTAGACTGATAAAGAACTACCTAACAAAGTTTCAAGGTCATAGAGTTTCCGCCGCGGATGTAATAAATTATTGAAGTTGATTACAGTTGCTCAAGGATACAGGTCGAGACAGCATGTTCCATAAACGTGTATAAATAAGAAACTATACACGTCATCAGTAAGCCAGTACCTGTTCTGGATAGGTAGACTGATAAAGAACTACCTGACGAAGTTTCAAGGTCATAGAGTTCCCGCCGCGGATGTATTAAATTATTGAAGTTGATTACAGTTGCCCAAGGATACAGGTCGAGACAGCATGTTCTATAAACGTGTATAAATAAGAAACTATACACGTCATCAGTAAGCCAGTACCTGTTCTGGATAGGTAGACTGATAAAGAACTACCTGACGAAGTTTCAAGGTCATAGAGTTCCCGCCGCGGATGTATTAAATTATTGAAGTTGATTACAGTTGCCCAAGGATACAGGTCGAGACAGCATGTTCTATAAACGTGTATAAATAAGAAACTATACACGTCATCAGTAAGCCAGTACCTGTTCTGGATAGGTAGACTGATAAAGAACTATCTGACGAAGTTTCAAGGTCATAGAGTTTCCGCCGCGGATGTAATAAATTATTGAAGTTGATTACAGTTGCTCAAGGATACAGGTCGAGACAGCATGTTCCATAAACGTGTATAAATAAGAAACTATACACGTCATCAGTAAGCCAGTACCTGTTTTGGATAGGTAGAATGATAAGGAACTACCTGACGAAGTTTCAAGGTCATAGTGTTCCCGCCGCGGATGTAATAAATTATTGAAGTTGATTACAGTTGCCCAAGGATACAGGTCGAGACAGCATGTTCTATAAACGTGTATAAATAAGAAACTATACACGTCATCAGTAAGCCAGTACCTGTTCTGGATAGGTAGACTGATAAAGAACTACCTAACAAAGTTTCAAGGTCATAGAGTTTCCGCCGCGGATGTAATAAATTATTGAAGTTGATTACAGTTGCTCAAGGATACAGGTCGAGACAGCATGTTCCGTAAACGTGTATAAATAAGAAACTATACACGTCATCAGTAAGCCAGTACCTGTTCTGGATAGGTAGACTGATAAAGAACTACCTGACGAAGTTTCAAGGTCATAGAGTTCCCGCCGCGGATGTATTAAATTATTGAAGTTGATTACAGTTGCCCAAGGATACAGGTCGAGACAGCATGTTCTATAAACGTGTATAAATAAGAAACTATACACGTCATCAGTAAGCCAGTACCTGTTCTGGATAGGTAGACTGATAAAGAACTACCTGACGAAGTTTCAAGGTCATAGAGTTCCCGCCGCGGATGTATTAAATTATTGAAGTTGATTACAGTTGCCCAAGGATACAGGTCGAGACAGCATGTTCTATAAACGTGTATAAATAAGAAACTATACACGTCATCAGTAAGCCAGTACCTGTTCTGGATAGGTAGACTGATAAAGAACTACCTAACAAAGTTTCAAGGTCATAGAGTTTCCGCCGCGGATGTAATAAATTATTGAAGTTGATTACAGTTGCTCAAGGATACAGGTCGAGACAGCATGTTCCATAAACGTGTATAAATAAGAAACTATACACGTCATCAGTAAGCCAGTACCTGTTTTGGATAGGTAGAATGATAAGGAACTACCTGACGAAGTTTCAAGGTCATAGTGTTCCCGCCGCGGATGTAATAAATTATTGAAGTTGATTACAGTTGCCCAAGGATACAGGTCGAGACAGCATGTTCTATAAACGTGTATAAATAAGAAACTATACACGTCATCAGTAAGCCAGTACCTGTTCTGGATAGGTAGACTGATAAAGAACTACCTGACGAAGTTTCAAGGTCATAGAGTTCCCGCCGCGGATGTATTAAATTATTGAAGTTGATTACAGTTGCCCAAGGATACAGGTCGAGACAGCATGTTCTATAAACGTGTATAAATAAGAAACTATACACGTCATCAGTAAGCCAGTACCTGTTCTGGATAGGTAGACTGATAAAGAACTACCTGACGAAGTTTCAAGGTCATAGAGTTCCCGCCGCGGATGTAATAAATTATTGAAGTTGATTACAGTTGCCCAAGGATACAGGTCGAGACAGCATGTTCTATAAACGTGTATAAATAAGAAACTATACACGTCATCAGTAAGCCAGTACCTGTTCTGGATAGGTAGAATGATAAAGAACTATCTGACGAAGTTTCAAGGTCATAGAGTTTCCGCCGCGGATGTAATAAATTATTGAAGTTGATTACAGTTGCTCAAGGATACAGGTCGAGACAGCATGTTCCATAAACGTGTATAAATAAGAAACTATACACGTCATCAGTAAGCCAGTACCTGTTCTGGATAGGTAGACTGATAAAGAACTACCTGACGAAGTTTCAAGGTCATAGAGTTCCCGCCGCGGATGTATTAAATTATTGAAGTTGATTACAGTTGCCCAAGGATACAGGTCGAGACAGCATGTTCTATAAACGTGTATAAATAAGAAACTATACACGTCATCAGTAAGCCAGTACCTGTTCTGGATAGGTAGACTGATAAAGAACTACCTAACAAAGTTTCAAGGTCATAGAGTTTCCGCCGCGGATGTAATAAATTATTGAAGTTGATTACAGTTGCTCAAGGATACAGGTCGAGACAGCATGTTCCATAAACGTGTATAAATAAGAAACTATACACGTCATCAGTAAGCCAGTACCTGTTTTGGATAGGTAGAATGATAAGGAACTACCTGACGAAGTTTCAAGGTCATAGAGTTCCCGCCGCGGATGTAATAAATTATTGAAGTTGATTACAGTTGCCCAAGGATACAGGTCGAGACAGCATGTTCTATAAACGTGTATAAATAAGAAACTATACACGTCATCAGTAAGCCAGTACCTGTTCTGGATAGGTAGACTGATAAAGAACTACCTAACAAAGTTTCAAGGTCATAGAGTTTCCGCCGCGGATGTAATAAATTATTGAAGTTGATTACAGTTGCTCAAGGATACAGGTCGAGACAGCATGTTCCATAAACGTGTATAAATAAGAAACTATACACGTCATCAGTAAGCCAGTACCTGTTCTGGATAGGTAGACTGATAAAGAACTACCTGACGAAGTTTCAAGGTCATAGAGTTCCCGCCGCGGATGTATTAAATTATTGAAGTTGATTACAGTTGCCCAAGGATACAGGTCGAGACAGCATGTTCTATAAACGTGTATAAATAAGAAACTATACACGTCATCAGTAAGCCAGTACCTGTTCTGGATAGGTAGACTGATAAAGAACTACCTGACGAAGTTTCAAGGTCATAGAGTTCCCGCCGCGGATGTAATAAATTATTGAAGTTGATTACAGTTGCTCAAGGATACAGGTCGAGACAGCATGTTCCATAAACGTGTATAAATAAGAAACTATACACGTCATCAGTAAGCCAGTACCTGTTCTGGATAGGTAGACTGATAAAGAACTACCTAACAAAGTTTCAAGGTCATAGAGTTTCCGCCGCGGATGTAATAAATTATTGAAGTTGATTACAGTTGCTCAAGGATACAGGTCGAGACAGCATGTTCCATAAACGTGTATAAATAAGAAACTATACACGTCATCAGTAAGCCAGTACCTGTTCTGGATAGGTAGACTGATAAAGAACTACCTGACGAAGTTTCAAGGTCATAGAGTTCCCGCCGCGGATGTATTAAATTATTGAAGTTGATTACAGTTGCCCAAGGATACAGGTCGAGACAGCATGTTCTATAAACGTGTATAAATAAGAAACTATACACGTCATCAGTAAGCCAGTACCTGTTCTGGATAGGTAGACTGATAAAGAACTACCTAACAAAGTTTCAAGGTCATAGAGTTTCCGCCGCGGATGTAATAAATTATTGAAGTTGATTACAGTTGCTCAAGGATACAGGTCGAGACAGCATGTTCCATAAACGTGTATAAATAAGAAACTATACACGTCATCAGTAAGCCAGTACCTGTTCTGGATAGGTAGACTGATAAAGAACTACCTGACGAAGTTTCAAGGTCATAGAGTTCCCGCCGCGGATGTATTAAATTATTGAAGTTGATTACAGTTGCCCAAGGATACAGGTCGAGACAGCATGTTCTATAAACGTGTATAAATAAGAAACTATACACGTCATCAGTAAGCCAGTACCTGTTCTGGATAGGTAGACTGATAAAGAACTACCTAACAAAGTTTCAAGGTCATAGAGTTTCCGCCGCGGATGTAATAAATTATTGAAGTTGATTACAGTTGCTCAAGGATACAGGTCGAGACAGCATGTTCCATAAACGTGTATAAATAAGAAACTATACACGTCATCAGTAAGCCAGTACCTGTTCTGGATAGGTAGACTGATAAAGAACTACCTGACGAAGTTTCAAGGTCATAGAGTTCCCGCCGCGGATGTAATAAATTATTGAAGTTGATTACAGTTGCCCAAGGATACAGGTCGAGACAGCATGTTCTATAAACGTGTATAAATAAGAAACTATACACGTCATCAGTAAGCCAGTACCTGTTCTGGATAGGTAGACTGATAAAGAACTATCTGACGAAGTTTCAAGGTCATAGAGTTCCCGCCGCGGATGTATTAAATTATTGAAGTTGATTACAGTTGCCCAAGGATACAGGTCGAGACAGCATGTTCTATAAACGTGTATAAATAAGAAACTATACACGTCATCAGTAAGCCAGTACCTGTTCTGGATAGGTAGACTGATAAAGAACTACCTGACGAAGTTTCAAGGTCATAGAGTTCCCGCCGCGGATGTAATAAATTATTGAAGTTGATTACAGTTGCCCAAGGATACAGGTCGAGACAGCATGTTCTATAAACGTGTATAAATAAGAAACTATACACGTCATCAGTAAGCCAGTACCTGTTCTGGATAGGTAGACTGATTAAGAACTACCTAACAAAGTTTCAAGGTCATAGAGTTTCCGCCGCGGATGTAATAAATTATTGAAGTTGATTACAGTTGCTCAAGGATACAGGTCGAGACAGCATGTTCCATAAACGTGTATAAATAAGAAACTATACACGTCATCAGTAAGCCAGTACCTGTTTTGGATAGGTAGAATGATAAGGAACTACCTGACGAAGTTTCAAGGTCATAGTGTTCCCGCCGCGGATGTAATAAATTATTGAAGTTGATTACAGTTGCCCAAGGATACAGGTCGAGACAGCATGTTCTATAAACGTGTATAAATAAGAAACTATACACGTCATCAGTAAGCCAGTACCTGTTCTGGATAGGTAGACTGATAAAGAACTACCTAACAAAGTTTCAAGGTCATAGAGTTCCCGCCGCGGATGTAATAAATTATTGAAGTTGATTACAGTTGCCCAAGGATACAGGTCGAGACAGCATGTTCTATAAACGTGTATAAATAAGAAACTATACACGTCATCAGTAAGCCAGTACCTGTTCTGGATAGGTAGACTGATAAAGAACTACCTGACGAAGTTTCAAGGTCATAGAGTTCCCGCCGCGGATGTATTAAATTATTGAAGTTGATTACAGTTGCCCAAGGATACAGGTCGAGACAGCATGTTCTATAAACGTGTATAAATAAGAAACTATACACGTCATCAGTAAGCCAGTACCTGTTCTGGATAGGTAGACTGATAAAGAACTACCTAACAAAGTTTCAAGGTCATAGAGTTCCCGCCGCGGATGTAATAAATTATTGAAGTTGATTACAGTTGCTCAAGGATACAGGTCGAGACAGCATGTTCCATAAACGTGTATAAATAAGAAACTATACACGTCATCAGTAAGCCAGTACCTGTTCTGGATAGGTAGACTGATAAAGAACTACCTGACGAAGTTTCAAGGTCATAGAGTTCCCGCCGCGGATGTATTAAATTATTGAAGTTGATTACAGTTGCCCAAGGATACAGGTCGAGACAGCATGTTCCATAAACGTGTATAAATAAGAAACTATACACGTCATCAGTAAGCCAGTACCTGTTCTGGATAGGTAGACTGATAAAGAACTACCTAACAAAGTTTCAAGGTCATAGAGTTTCCGCCGCGGATGTAATAAATTATTGAAGTTGATTACAGTTGCTCAAGGATACAGGTCGAGACAGCATGTTCCATAAACGTGTATAAATAAGAAACTATACACGTCATCAGTAAGCCAGTACCTGTTCTGGATAGGTAGACTGATAAAGAACTACCTGACGAAGTTTCAAGGTCATAGAGTTCCCGCCGCGGATGTATTAAATTATTGAAGTTGATTACAGTTGCCCAAGGATACAGGTCGAGACAGCATGTTCTATAAACGTGTATAAATAAGAAACTATACACGTCATCAGTAAGCCAGTACCTGTTCTGGATAGGTAGACTGATAAAGAACTACCTAACAAAGTTTCAAGGTCATAGAGTTTCCGCCGCGGATGTAATAAATTATTGAAGTTGATTACAGTTGCTCAAGGATACAGGTCGAGACAGCATGTTCCATAAACGTGTATAAATAAGAAACTATACACGTCATCAGTAAGCCAGTACCTGTTCTGGATAGGTAGACTGATAAAGAACTACCTGACGAAGTTTCAAGGTCATAGAGTTCCCGCCGCGGATGTAATAAATTATTGAAGTTGATTACAGTTGCCCAAGGATACAGGTCGAGACAGCATGTTCTATAAACGTGTATAAATAAGAAACTATACACGTCATCAGTAAGCCAGTACCTGTTCTGGATAGGTAGACTGATAAAGAACTACCTAACAAAGTTTCAAGGTCATAGAGTTTCCGCCGCGGATGTAATAAATTATTGAAGTTGATTACAGTTGCTCAAGGATACAGGTCGAGACAGCATGTTCCATAAACGTGTATAAATAAGAAACTATACACGTCATCAGTAAGCCAGTACCTGTTCTGGATAGGTAGACTGATAAAGAACTACCTAACAAAGTTTCAAGGTCATAGAGTTTCCGCCGCGGATGTAATAAATTATTGAAGTTGATTACAGTTGCTCAAGGATACAGGTCGAGACAGCATGTTCCATAAACGTGTATAAATAAGAAACTATACACGTCATCAGTAAGCCAGTACCTGTTCTGGATAGGTAGACTGATAAAGAACTACCTGACGAAGTTTCAAGGTCATAGAGTTTCCGCCGCGGATGTAATAAATTATTGAAGTTGATTACAGTTGCTCAAGGATACAGGTCGAGACAGCATGTTCCATAAACGTGTATAAATAAGAAACTATACACGTCATCAGTAAGCCAGTACCTGTTCTGGATAGGTAGACTGATAAAGAACTACCTGACGAAGTTTCAAGGTCATAGAGTTCCCGCCGCGGATGTATTAAATTATTGAAGTTGATTACAGTTGCCCAAGGATACAGGTCGAGACAGCATGTTCTATAAACGTGTATAAATAAGAAACTATACACGTCATCAGTAAGCCAGTACCTGTTCTGGATAGGTAGACTGATAAAGAACTACCTGACGAAGTTTCAAGGTCATAGAGTTTCCGCCGCGGATGTAATAAATTATTGAAGTTGATTACAGTTGCTCAAGGATACAGGTCGAGACAGCATGTTCCATAAACGTGTATAAATAAGAAACTATACACGTCATCAGTAAGCCAGTACCTGTTCTGGATAGGTAGACTGATAAAGAACTACCTGACGAAGTTTCAAGGTCATAGAGTTCCCGCCGCGGATGTATTAAATTATTGAAGTTGATTACAGTTGCCCAAGGATACAGGTCGAGACAGCATGTTCTATAAACGTGTATAAATAAGAAACTATACACGTCATCAGTAAGCCAGTACCTGTTCTGGATAGGTAGACTGATAAAGAACTACCTGACGAAGTTTCAAGGTCATAGAGTTCCCGCCGCGGATGTAATAAATTATTGAAGTTGATTACAGTTGCCCAAGGATACAGGTCGAGACAGCATGTTCTATAAACGTGTATAAATAAGAAACTATACACGTCATCAGTAAGCCAGTACCTGTTTTGGATAGGTAGAATGATAAGGAACTACCTGACGAAGTTTCAAGGTCATAGTGTTCCCGCCGCGGATGTAATAAATTATTGAAGTTGATTACAGTTGCCCAAGGATACAGGTCGAGACAGCATGTTCCATAAACGTGTATAAATAAGAAACTATACACGTCATCAGTAAGCCAGTACCTGTTCTGGATAGGTAGACTGATAAAGAACTACCTAACAAAGTTTCAAGGTCATAGAGTTTCCGCCGCGGATGTAATAAATTATTGAAGTTGATTACAGTTGCTCAAGGATACAGGTCGAGACAGCATGTTCCATAAACGTGTATAAATAAGAAACTATACACGTCATCAGTAAGCCAGTACCTGTTCTGGATAGGTAGACTGATAAAGAACTACCTGACGAAGTTTCAAGGTCATAGAGTTCCCGCCGCGGATGTATTAAATTATTGAAGTTGATTACAGTTGCCCAAGGATACAGGTCGAGACAGCATGTTCTATAAACGTGTATAAATAAGAAACTATACACGTCATCAGTAAGCCAGTACCTGTTCTGGATAGGTAGACTGATAAAGAACTACCTAACAAAGTTTCAAGGTCATAGAGTTTCCGCCGCGGATGTAATAAATTATTGAAGTTGATTACAGTTGCTCAAGGATACAGGTCGAGACAGCATGTTCCATAAACGTGTATAAATAAGAAACTATACACGTCATCAGTTAGCCAGTACCTGTTCTGGATAGGTAGACTGATAAAGAACTACCTGACGAAGTTTCAAGGTCATAGAGTTCCCGCCGCGGATGTATTAAATTATTGAAGTTGATTACAGTTGCCCAAGGATACAGGTCGAGACAGCATGTTCTATAAACGTGTATAAATAAGAAACTATACACGTCATCAGTAAGCCAGTACCTGTTCTGGATAGGTAGACTGATAAAGAACTACCTAACAAAGTTTCAAGGTCATAGAGTTTCCGCCGCGGATGTAATAAATTATTGAAGTTGATTACAGTTGCTCAAGGATACAGGTCGAGACAGCATGTTCCATAAACGTGTATAAATAAGAAACTATACACGTCATCAGTAAGCCAGTACCTGTTCTGGATAGGTAGACTGATAAAGAACTACCTGACGAAGTTTCAAGGTCATAGAGTTCCCGCCGCGGATGTATTAAATTATTGAAGTTGATTACAGTTGCCCAAGGATACAGGTCGAGACAGCATGTTCTATAAACGTGTATAAATAAGAAACTATACACGTCATCAGTAAGCCAGTACCTGTTCTGGATAGGTAGACTGATAAAGAACTACCTAACAAAGTTTCAAGGTCATAGAGTTTCCGCCGCGGATGTAATAAATTATTGAAGTTGATTACAGTTGCTCAAGGATACAGGTCGAGACAGCATGTTCCATAAACGTGTATAAATAAGAAACTATACACGTCATCAGTAAGCCAGTACCTGTTCTGGATAGGTAGACTGATAAAGAACTACCTGACAAAGTTTCAAGGTCATAGAGTTCCCGCCGCGGATGTAATAAATTATTGAAGTTGATTACAGTTGCCCAAGGATACAGGTCGAGACAGCATGTTCTATAAACGTGTATAAATAAGAAACTATACACGTCATCAGTAAGCCAGTACCTGTTCTGGATAGGTAGACTGATAAAGAACTACCTGACGAAGTTTCAAGGTCATAGAGTTCCCGCCGCGGATGTAATAAATTATTGAAGTTGATTACAGTTGCCCAAGGATACAGGTCGAGACAGCATGTTCTATAAACGTGTATAAATAAGAAACTATACACGTCATCAGTAAGCCAGTACCTGTTCTGGATAGGTAGACTGATAAAGAACTACCTAACAAAGTTTCAAGGTCATAGTTTCCGCCGCGGATGTAATAAATTATTGAAGTTGATTACAGTTGCTCAAGGATACAGGTCGAGACAGCATGTTCCATAAACGTGTATAAATAAGAAACTATACAAGTCATCAGTAAGCCAGTACCTGTTTTGGATAGGTAGAATGATAAGGAACTACCTGACGAAGTTTCAAGGTCATAGTGTTCCCGCCGCGGATGTAATAAATTATTGAAGTTGATTACAGTTGCCCAAGGATACAGGTCGAGACAGCATGTTCTATAAACGTGTATAAATAAGAAACTATACACGTCATCAGTAAGCCAGTACCTGTTCTGGATAGGTAGACTGATAAAGAACTACCTAACAAAGTTTCAAGGTCATAGAGTTCCCGCCGCGGATGTAATAAATTATTGAAGTTGATTACAGTTGCCCAAGGATACAGGTCGAGACAGCATGTTCTATAAACGTGTATAAATAAGAAACTATACACGTCATCAGTAAGCCAGTACCTGTTCTGGATAGGTAGACTGATAAAGAACTATCTGACGAAGTTTCAAGGTCATAGAGTTTCCGCCGCGGATGTAATAAATTATTGAAGTTGATTACAGTTGCTCAAGGATACAGGTCGAGACAGCATGTTCTATAAACGTGTATAAATAAGAAACTATACACATCATCAGTAAGCCAGTACCTGTTCTGGATAGGTAGACTCTGATAAAGAACTACCTGACGAAGTTTCAAGGTCATAGAGTTCCCGCCGCGGATGTAATAAATTATTGAAGTTGATTACAGTTGCCCAAGGATACAGGTCGAGACAGCATGTTCTAAAAACGTGTATAAATAAGAAACTATACACGTCATCAGTAAGCCAGTACCTGTTCTGGATAGGTAGACTGATAAAGAACTACCTGACGAAGTTTCAATTATTGAAGTTGATTACAGTTGCTCAAGGATACAGGTCGAGACAGCATGTTCTAAGAACGTGTATAAATAAAAAACTATACACGTCATCAGTAAGCAAGTACCTGTTCTGGATAGGTAGACTGATAAAGAACTACCTAACAAAGTTTCAAGGTCATAGAGTTCCCGCCGCGGATGTAATAAATTATTGAAGTTGATTACAGTTGCCCAAGGATACAGGTCGAGACAGCATGTTCTATAAACGTGTATAAATAAGAAACTATACACGTCATCAGTAAGCCAGTACCTGTTCTGGATAGGTAGACTGATAAAGAACTACCTAACAAAGTTTCAAGGTCATAGAGTTCCCGCCGCGGATGTAATAAATTATTGAAGTTGATTACAGTTGCTCAAGGATACAGGTCGAGACAGCATGTTACATAAACGTGTATAAATAAGAAACTATACACGTCATCAGTAAGCCAGTACCTGTTCTGGATAGGTAGAATGATAAAGAACTACCTGACGAAGTTTCAAGGTCATAGAGTTCCCGCCGCGGATGTATTAAATTATTGAAGTTGATTACAGTTGCCCAAGGATACAGGTCGAGACAGCATGTTCTATAAACGTGTATAAATAAGAAACTATACACGTCATCAGTAAGCCAGTACCTGTTCTGGATAGGTAGAATGATAAAGAACTACCTGACGAAGTTTCAAGGTCATAGAGTTCCCGCCGCGGATGTAATAAATTATTGAAGTTGATTACAGTTGCTCAAGGATACAGGTCGAGACAGCATGTTCCATAAACGTGTATAAATAAGAAACTATACACGTCATCAGTAAGCCAGTACCTGGTTTGGATAGGTAGAATGATAAGGAACTACCTGACGAAGTTTCAAGGTCATAGTGTTCTGTTGATTACAGTTGCCCAAGGATACAGGTCGAGACAGCATGTTCTATAAACGTGTATAAATAAGAAACTATACACGTCATCAGTAAGCCAGTACCTGTTCTGGATAGGTAGACTGATAAAGAACTACCTAACAAAGTTTCAAGGTCATAGAGTTTCCGCCGCGGATGTAATAAATTATTGAAGTTGATTACAGTTGCTCAAGGATACAGGTCGAGACAGCATGTTCCATAAACGTGTATAAATAAGAAACTATACACGTCATCAGTAAGCCAGTACCTGTTCTGGATAGGTAGACTGATAAAGAACTACCTGACGAAGTTTCAAGGTCATAGAGTTCCCTCCGCGGATGTATTAAATTATTGAAGTTGATTACAGTTGCCCAAGGATACAGGTCGAGACAGCATGTTCTATAAACGTGTATAAATAAGAAACTATACACGTCATCAGTAAGCCAGTACCTGTTCTGGATAGGTAGACTGATAAAGAACTACCTGACGAAGTTTCAAGGTCATAGAGTTCCCGCCGCGGATGTAATAGATTATTGAAGTTGATTACAGTTGCCCAAGGATACAGGTCGAAACAGCATGTTCTATAAACGTGTATAAATAAGAAACTATACACGTCATCAGTAAGCCAGTACCTGTTCTGGATAGGTAGAATGATAAAGAACTATCTGACGAAGTTTCAAGGTCATAGAGTTCCCGCCGCGGATGTAATAAATTATTGAAGTTGATTACAGTTGCCCAAGGATACAGGTCGAGACGGCATGTTCTAAGAACGTGTATAAATAAAAAACTATACACGTCATCAGTAAGCCAGTACCTGTTCTGGATAGGTAGATTGATAAAGAACTACCTGACGAAGTTTCAAGGTCATAGAGTTCCCGCCGCGGATGTATTAAATTATTGAAGTTGATTACAGTTGCCCAAGGATACAGGTCGAGACAGCATGTTCTATAAACGTGTATAAATAAAAAACTATACACGTCATCAGTAAGCCAGTACCTGTTCTGGATAGGTAGACTGATAAAGAACTACCTGACGAAGTTTCAAGGTCATAGAGTTCCCGCCGCGGATGTAATAAATTATTGAAGTTGATTACAGTTGCCCAAGGATACAGGTCGAGACAGCATGTTCTAAGAACGTGTATAAATAAAAAACTATACACGTCATCAGTAAGCCAGTACCTGTTCTGGATAGGTAGACTGATAAAGAACTACCTAACAAAGTTTCAAGGTCATAGAGTTCCCGCCGCGGATGTAATAAATTATTGAAGTTGATTACAGTTGCCCAAGGATACAGGTCGAGACAGCATGTTCTAAGAACGTGTATAAATAAGAAACTATACACGTCATCAGTAAGCCAGTACCTGTTCTGGATAGGTAGACTGATAAAGAACTACCTGACGAAGTTTCAAGGTCATAGAGTTCCCGCCGCGGATGTAATAGATTATTGAAGTTGATTACAGTTGCCCAAGGATACTGGTCGAAACAGCATGTTCTATAAACGTGTATAAATAAGAAACTATACACGTCATCAGTAAGCCAGTACCTGTTCTGGATAGGTAGAATGATAAAGAACTACCTGACGAAGTTTCAAGGTCATAGAGTTCCCGCCGCGGATGTAATAAATTATTGAAGTTGATTACAGTTGCTCAAGGATACAGGTCGAGACAGCATGTTCCATAAACGTGTATAAATAAGAAACTATACACGTCATCAGTAAGCCAGTACCTGTTCTGGATAGGTAGAATGATAAGGAACTACCTGACGAAGTTTCAAGGTCATAGAGTTCCCGCCGCGGATGTAATAAATTATTGAAGTTGATTACAGTTGCCCAAGGATACAGGTCGAGACAGCATGTTCTATAAACGTGTATAAATAAGAAACTATACACGTCATCAGTAAGCCAGTACCTGTTCTGGATAGGTAGACTGATAAAGAACTACCTGACGAAGTTTCAAGGTCATAGAGTTCCCGCCGCGGATGTATTAAATTATTGAAGTTGATTACAGTTGCCCAAGGATACAGGTCGAGACAGCATGTTCTATAAACGTGTATAAATAAGAAACTATACACGTCATCAGTAAGCCAGTACCTGTTCTGGATAGGTAGACTGATAAAGAACTACCTGACGAAGTTTCAAGGTCATAGTGTTCCCGCCGCGGATGTAATAAATTATTGAAGTTGATTACAGTTGCCCAAGGATACAGGTCGAGACAGCATGTTCTATAAACGTGTATAAATAAGAAACTATACACGTCATCAGTAAGCCAGTACCTGTTCTGGATAGGTAGACTGATAAAGAACTACCTAACAAAGTTTCAAGGTCATAGAGTTTCCGCCGCGGATGTAATAAATTATTGAAGTTGATTACAGTTGCTCAAGGATACAGGTCGAGACAGCATGTTCCATAAACGTGTATAAATAAGAAACTATACACGTCATCAGTAAGCCAGTACCTGTTCTGGATAGGTAGACTGATAAAGAACTACCTGACGAAGTTTCAAGGTCATAGAGTTCCCGCCGCGGATGTAATAAATTATTGAAGTTGATTACAGTTGCCCAAGGATACAGGTCGAGACAGCATGTTCTATAAACGTGTATAAATAAGAAACTATACACGTCATCAGTAAGCCAGTACCTGTTCTGGATAGGTAGACTGATAAAGAACTACCTGACGAAGTTTCAAGGTCATAGAGTTCCCGCCGCGGATGTAATAGATTATTGAAGTTGATTACAGTTGCCCAAGGATACAGGTCGAGACAGCATGTTCTATAAACGTGTATAAATAAGAAACTATACACGTCATCAGTAAGCCAGTACCTGTTCTGGATAGGTAGACTGATAAAGAACTACCTGACGAAGTTTCAAGGTCATAGAGTTCCCGCCGCGGATGTAATAAATTATTGAAGTTGATTACAGTTGCTCAAGGATACAGGTCGAGACAGCATGTTCTATAAACGTGTATAAATAAGAAACTATACACGTCATCAGTAAGCCAGTACCTGTTCTGGATAGGTAGACTGATAAAGAACTACCTGACGAAGTTTCAAGGTCATAGAGTTCCCGCCGCGGATGTATTAAATTATTGAAGTTGATTACAGTTGCCCAAGGATACAGGTCGAGACAGCATGTTCTATAAACGTGTATAAATAAGAAACTATACACGTCATCAGTAAGCCAGTACCTGTTCTGGATAGGTAGACTGTTAAAGAACTACCTGACGAAGTTTCAAGGTCATAGAGTTCCCGCCGCGGATGTAATAAATTATTGAAGTTGATTACAGTTGCCCAAGGATACAGGTCGAGACAGCATGTTCTAAAAACGTGTATAAATAAGAAACTATACACGTCATCAGTAAGCCAGTACCTGTTCTGGATAGGTAGACTGATAAAGAACTACCTGACGAAGTTTCAAGGTCATAGAGTTCCCGCCGCGGATGTAATAAATTATTGAAGTTGATTACAGTTGCCCAAGGATACAGGTCGAGACAGCATGTTCTAAGAACGTGTATAAATAAAAAACTATACACGTCATCAGTAAGCCAGTACCTGTTTTGGATAGGTAGAATGATAAGGAACTACCTGACGAAGTTTCAAGGTCATAGTGTTCCCGCCGCGGATGTAATAAATTATTGAAGTTGATTACAGTTGCCCAAGGATACAGGTCGAGACAGCATGTTCTATAAACGTGTATAAATAAGAAACTATACACGTCATCAGTAAGCCAGTACCTGTTCTGGATAGGTAGACTGATAAAGAACTACCTAACAAAGTTTCAAGGTCATAGAGTTCCCGCCGCGGATGTAATAAATTATTGAAGTTGATTACAGTTGCTCAAGGATACAGGTCGAGACAGCATGTTACATAAACGTGTATAAATAAGAAACTATACACGTCATCAGTAAGCCAGTACCTGTTCTGGATAGGTAGAATGATAAAGAACTACCTGACGAAGTTTCAAGGTCATAGAGTTCCCGCCGCGGATGTATTAAATTATTGAAGTTGATTACAGTTGCCCAAGGATACAGGTCGAGACAGCATGTTCTATAAACGTGTATAAATAAGAAACTATACACGTCATCAGTAAGCCAGTACCTGTTCTGGATAGGTAGAATGATAAAGAACTACCTGACGAAGTTTCAAGGTCATAGAGTTCCCGCCGCGGATGTAATAAATTATTGAAGTTGATTACAGTTGCTCAAGGATACAGGTCGAGACAGCATGTTCTATAAACGTGTATAAATAAGAAACTATACACGTCATCAGTAAGCCAGTACCTGTTCTGGATAGGTAGACTGATAAAGAACTACCTAACAAAGTTTCAAGGTCATAGAGTTTCCGCCGCGGATGTAATAAATTATTGAAGTTGATTACAGTTGCTCAAGGATACAGGTCGAGACAGCATGTTCTATAAACGTGTATAAATAAGAAACTATACACGTCATCAGTAAGCCAGTACCTGTTCTGGATAGGTAGACTGATAAAGAACTACCTGACGAAGTTTCAAGGTCATAGAGTTCCCGCCGCGGATGTAATAAATTATTGAAGTTGATTACAGTTGCCCAAGGATACAGGTCGAGACAGCATGTTCTATAAACGTGTATAAATAAGAAACTATACACGTCATCAGTAAGCCAGTACCTGTTCTGGATAGGTAGACTGATAAAGAACTACCTGACGAAGTTTCAAGGTCATAGAGTTCCCGCCGCGGATGTAATAGATTATTGAAGTTGATTACAGTTGCCCAAGGATACAGGTCGAGACAGCATGTTCTATAAACGTGTATAAATAAGAAACTATACACGTCATCAGTAAGCCAGTACCTGTTCTGGATAGGTAGACTGATAAAGAACTACCTGACGAAGTTTCAAGGTCATAGAGTTCCCGCCGCGGATGTAATAAATTATTGAAGTTGATTACAGTTGCCCAAGGATACAGGTCGAGACAGCATGTTCTATAAACGTGTATAAATAAGAAACTATACACGTCATCAGTAAGCCAGTACCTGTTCTGGATAGGTAGACTGATAAAGAACTACCTAACAAAGTTTCAAGGTCATAGAGTTCCCGCCGCGGATGTAATAAATTATTGAAGTTGATTACAGTTGCTCAAGGATACAGGTCGAGACAGCATGTTCCATAAACGTGTATAAATAAGAAACTATACACGTCATCAGTAAGCCAGTACCTGTTCTGGATAGGTAGACTGATAAAGAACTACCTGACGAAGTTTCAAGGTCATAGAGTTCCCGCCGCGGATGTATTAAATTATTGAAGTTGATTACAGTTGCCCAAGGATACAGGTCGAGACAGCATGTTCTATAAACGTGTATAAATAAGAAACTATACACGTCATCAGTAAGCCAGTACCTGTTCTGGATAGGTAGACTGATAAAGAACTACCTGACGAAGTTTCAAGGTCATAGAGTTGCCGCCGCGGATGTAATAGATTATTGAAGTTGATTACAGTTGCCCAAGGATACAGGTCGAGACAGCATGTTCTATAAACGTGTATAAATAAGAAACTATACACGTCATCAGTAAGCCAGTACCTGTTCTGGATAGGTAGACTGATAAAGAACTACCTGACGAAGTTTCAAGGTCATAGAGTTCCCGCCGCGGATGTAATAAATTATTGAAGTTGATTACAGTTGCTCAAGGATACAGGTCGAGACAGCATGTTCTATAAACGTGTATAAATAAGAAACTATACACGTCATCAGTAAGCCAGTACCTGTTCTGGATAGGTAGACTGATAAAGAACTACCTGACGAAGTTTCAAGGTCATAGAGTTCCCGCCGCGGATGTAATAAATTATTGAAGTTGATTACAGTTGCCCAAGGATACAGGTCGAGACAGCATGTTCTATAAACGTATATAAATAAGAAACTATACACGTCATCAGTAAGCCAGTACCTGTTCTGGATAGGTAGAATGATAAAGAACTACCTGACGAAGTTTCAAGGTCATAGAGTTCCCGCCGCGGATGTAATAAATTATTGAAGTTGATTACAGTTGCTCAAGGATACAGGTCGAGACAGCATGTTCTATAAACGTGTATAAATAAGAAACTATACACGTCATCAGTAAGCCAGTACCTGTTCTGGATAGGTAGACTGATAAAGAACTACCTGACGAAGTTTCAAGGTCATAGAGTTCCCGCCGCGGATGTAATAAATTATTGAAGTTGATTACAGTTGCCCAAGGATACAGGTCGAGACAGCATGTTCTATAAACGTGTATAAATAAGAAACTATACACGTCATCAGTAAGCCAGTACCTGTTCTGGATAGGTAGACTGATAAAGAAATACCTGACGAAGTTTCAAGGTCACAGAGTTCCCGCCGCGGATGTATTAAAT
The DNA here is from genome assembly GCA_963556165.1 of Tipula helvola. Classification (NCBI taxonomy): domain Eukaryota; kingdom Metazoa; phylum Arthropoda; class Insecta; order Diptera; family Tipulidae; genus Tipula; species Tipula helvola. The sequence goes on from CAUVYM010000198.1 coordinate 47,958, forward strand.
TATTGAAGTTGATTACAGTTGCCCAAGGATACAGGTCGAGACAGCATGTTCTATAAACGTGTATAAATAAGAAACTATACACGTCATCAGTAAGCCAGCACCTGTTCTGGATAGGTAGACTGATAAAGAACTACCTGACGAAGTTTCAAGGTCATAGAGTTCCCGCCGCGGATGTAATAAATTATTGAAGTTGATTACAGTTGCCCAAGGATACAGGTCGAGACAGCATGTTCTATAAACGTGTATAAATAAGAAACTATACACGTCATCAGTAAGCCAGTACCTGTTCTGGATAGGTAGACTGATAAAGAACTACCTAACAAAGTTTCAAGGTCATAGAGTTCCCGCCGCGGATGTAATAAATTATTGAAGTTGATTACAGTTGCCCAAGGATACAGGTCGAGACAGCATGTTCTATAAACGTGTATAAATAAGAAACTATACACGTCATCAGTAAGCCAGTACCTGTTCTGGATAGGTAGACTGATAAAGAACTACCTGACGAAGTTTCAAGGTCATAGAGTTCCCGCCGCGGATGTAATAAATTATTGAAGTTGATTACAGTTGCCCAAGGATACAGATCGAGACAGCATGTTCTATAAACGTGTATAAATAAGAAACTATACACGTCATCAGTAAGCCAGTACCTGTTCTGGATAGGTAGACTGATAAAGAAATACCTGACGAAGTTTCAAGGTCACAGAGTTCCCGCCGCGGATGTATTAAATTATTGAAGTTGATTACAGTTGCCCAAGGATACAGGTCGAGACAGCATGTTCTATAAACGTGTATAAATAAGAAACTATACACGTCATCAGTAAGCCAGTACCTGTTCTGGATAGGTAGACTGATAAAGAACTACCTGACGAAGTTTCAAGGTCATAGAGTTCCCGCCGCGGATGTAATAAATTATTGAAGTTGATTACAGTTGCCCAAGGATACAGGTCGAGACAGCATGTTCTATAAACGTGTATAAATAAGAAACTATACACGTCATGAGTTCCCGCCGCGGATGTAATAAATTATTGAAGTTGATTACAGTTGCCCAAGGATACAGGTCGAGACGGCATGTTCTAAGAACGTGTATAAATAAAAAACTATACACGTCATCAGTAAGCCAGTACCTGTTCTGGATAGGTAGATTGATAAAGAACTACCTGACGAAGTTTCAAGGTCATAGAGTTCCCGCCGCGGATGTATTAAATTATTGAAGTTGATTACAGTTGCCCAAGGATACAGGTCGAGACAGCATGTTCTATAAACGTGTATAAATAAAAAACTATACACGTCATCAGTAAGCCAGTACCTGTTCTGGATAGGTAGACTGATAAAGAACTACCTGACGAAGTTTCAAGGTCATAGAGTTCCCGCCGCGGATGTAATAAATTATTGAAGTTGATTACAGTTGCCCAAGGATACAGGTCGAGACAGCATGTTCTAAGAACGTGTATAAATAAAAAACTATACACGTCATCAGTAAGCCAGTACCTGTTCTGGATAGGTAGACTGATAAAGAACTACCTAACAAAGTTTCAAGGTCATAGAGTTCCCGCCGCGGATGTAATAAATTATTGAAGTTGATTACAGTTGCCCAAGGATACAGGTCGAGACAGCATGTTCTAAGAACGTGTATAAATAAGAAACTATACACGTCATCAGTAAGCCAGTACCTGTTCTGGATAGGTAGACTGATAAAGAACTACCTGACGAAGTTTCAAGGTCATATAGTTCCCGCCGCGGATGTAATAAATTATTGAAGTTGATTACAGTTGCTCAAGGATACAGGTCGAAACAGCATGTTCCATAAACGTGTATAAATAAGAAACTATACACGTCATCAGTAAGCCAGTACCTGTTCTGGATAGGTAGACTGATAAAGAACTACCTGACGAAGTTTCAAGGTCATAGAGTTCCCGCCGCGGATGTAATAGATTATTGAAGTTGATTACAGTTGCCCAAGGATACTGGTCGAAACAGCATGTTCTATAAACGTGTATAAATAAGAAACTATACACGTCATCAGTAAGCCAGTACCTGTTCTGGATAGGTAGAATGATAAAGAACTACCTGACGAAGTTTCAAGGTCATAGAGTTCCCGCCGCGGATGTAATAAATTATTGAAGTTGATTACAGTTGCTCAAGGATACAGGTCGAGACAGTATGTTCCATAAACGTGTATAAATAAGAAACTATACACGTCATCAGTAAGCCAGTACCTGTTCTGGATAGGTAGAATGATAAGGAACTACCTGACGAAGTTTCAAGGTCATAGAGTTCCCGCCGCGGATGTAATAAATTATTGAAGTTGATTACAGTTGCCCAAGGATACAGGTCGAGACAGCATGTTCTATAAACGTGTATAAATAAGAAACTATACACGTCATCAGTAAGCCAGTACCTGTTCTGGATAGGTAGACTGATAAAGAACTACCTGACGAAGTTTCAAGGTCATAGAGTTCCCGCCGCGGATGTATTAAATTATTGAAGTTGATTACAGTTGCCCAAGGATACAGGTCGAGACAGCATGTTCTATAAACGTGTATAAATAAGAAACTATACACGTCATCAGTAAGCCAGTACCTGTTCTGGATAGGTAGACTGATAAAGAACTACCTAACAAAGTTTCAAGGTCATAGAGTTCCCGCCGCGGATGTAATAAATTATTGAAGTTGATTACAGTTGCTCAAGGATACAGGTCGAGACAGCATGTTACATAAACGTGTATAAATAAGAAACTATACACGTCATCAGTAAGCCAGTACCTGTTCTGGATAGGTAGAATGATAAAGAACTACCTGACGAAGTTTCAAGGTCATAGAGTTCCCGCCGCGGATGTATTAAATTATTGAAGTTGATTACAGTTGCCCAAGGATACAGGTCGAGACAGCATGTTCTATAAACGTGTATAAATAAGAAACTATACACGTCATCAGTAAGCCAGTACCTGTTCTGGATAGGTAGAATGATAAAGAACTACCTGACGAAGTTTCAAGGTCATAGAGTTCCCGCCGCGGATGTAATAAATTATTGAAGTTGATTACAGTTGCTCAAGGATACAGGTCGAGACAGCATGTTCTATAAACGTGTATAAATAAGAAACTATACACGTCATCAGTAAGCCAGTACCTGTTCTGGATAGGTAGACTGATAAAGAACTACCTAACAAAGTTTCAAGGTCATAGAGTTTCCGCCGCGGATGTAATAAATTATTGAAGTTGATTACAGTTGCTCAAGGATACAGGTCGAGACAGCATGTTCTATAAACGTGTATAAATAAGAAACTATACACGTCATCAGTAAGCCAGTACCTGTTCTGGATAGGTAGACTGATAAAGAACTACCTGACGAAGTTTCAAGGTCATAGAGTTCCCGCCGCGGATGTAATAAATTATTGAAGTTGATTACAGTTGCCCAAGGATACAGGTCGAGACAGCATGTTCTATAAACGTGTATAAATAAGAAACTATACACGTCATCAGTAAGCCAGTACCTGTTCTGGATAGGTAGACTGATAAAGAACTACCTGACGAAGTTTCAAGGTCATAGAGTTCCCGCCGCGGATGTAATAGATTATTGAAGTTGATTACAGTTGCCCAAGGATACAGGTCGAGACAGCATGTTCTATAAACGTGTATAAATAAGAAACTATACACGTCATCAGTAAGCCAGTACCTGTTCTGGATAGGTAGACTGATAAAGAACTACCTGACGAAGTTTCAAGGTCATAGAGTTCCCGCCGCGGATGTAATAAATTATTGAAGTTGATTACAGTTGCCCAAGGATACAGGTCGAGACAGCATGTTCTATAAACGTGTATAAATAAGAAACTATACACGTCATCAGTAAGCCAGTACCTGTTCTGGATAGGTAGACTGATAAAGAACTACCTAACAAAGTTTCAAGGTCATAGAGTTCCCGCCGCGGATGTAATAAATTATTGAAGTTGATTACAGTTGCTCAAGGATACAGGTCGAGACAGCATGTTCCATAAACGTGTATAAATAAGAAACTATACACGTCATCAGTAAGCCAGTACCTGTTCTGGATAGGTAGACTGATAAAGAACTACCTGACGAAGTTTCAAGGTCATAGAGTTCCCGCCGCGGATGTATTAAATTATTGAAGTTGATTACAGTTGCCCAAGGATACAGGTCGAGACAGCATGTTCTATAAACGTGTATAAATAAGAAACTATACACGTCATCAGTAAGCCAGTACCTGTTCTGGATAGGTAGACTGATAAAGAACTACCTGACGAAGTTTCAAGGTCATAGAGTTGCCGCCGCGGATGTAATAGATTATTGAAGTTGATTACAGTTGCCCAAGGATACAGGTCGAGACAGCATGTTCTATAAACGTGTATAAATAAGAAACTATACACGTCATCAGTAAGCCAGTACCTGTTCTGGATAGGTAGACTGATAAAGAACTACCTGACGAAGTTTCAAGGTCATAGAGTTCCCGCCGCGGATGTAATAAATTATTGAAGTTGATTACAGTTGCTCAAGGATACAGGTCGAGACAGCATGTTCTATAAACGTGTATAAATAAGAAACTATACACGTCATCAGTAAGCCAGTACCTGTTCTGGATAGGTAGACTGATAAAGAACTACCTGACGAAGTTTCAAGGTCATAGAGTTCCCGCCGCGGATGTAATAAATTATTGAAGTTGATTACAGTTGCCCAAGGATACAGGTCGAGACAGCATGTTCTATAAACGTATATAAATAAGAAACTATACACGTCATCAGTAAGCCAGTACCTGTTCTGGATAGGTAGAATGATAAAGAACTACCTGACGAAGTTTCAAGGTCATAGAGTTCCCGCCGCGGATGTAATAAATTATTGAAGTTGATTACAGTTGCTCAAGGATACAGGTCGAGACAGCATGTTCTATAAACGTGTATAAATAAGAAACTATACACGTCATCAGTAAGCCAGTACCTGTTCTGGATAGGTAGACTGATAAAGAACTACCTGACGAAGTTTCAAGGTCATAGAGTTCCCGCCGCGGATGTAATAAATTATTGAAGTTGATTACAGTTGCCCAAGGATACAGGTCGAGACAGCATGTTCTATAAACGTGTATAAATAAGAAACTATACACGTCATCAGTAAGCCAGTACCTGTTCTGGATAGGTAGACTGATAAAGAAATACCTGACGAAGTTTCAAGGTCACAGAGTTCCCGCCGCGGATGTATTAAATTATTGAAGTTGATTACAGTTGCCCAAGGATACAGGTCGAGACAGCATGTTCTATAAACGTGTATAAATAAGAAACTATACACGTCATCAGTAAGCCAGCACCTGTTCTGGATAGGTAGACTGATAAAGAACTACCTGACGAAGTTTCAAGGTCATAGAGTTCCCGCCGCGGATGTAATAAATTATTGAAGTTGATTACAGTTGCCCAAGGATACAGGTCGAGACAGCATGTTCTATAAACGTGTATAAATAAGAAACTATACACGTCATCAGTAAGCCAGTACCTGTTCTGGATAGGTAGACTGATAAAGAACTACCTAACAAAGTTTCAAGGTCATAGAGTTCCCGCCGCGGATGTAATAAATTATTGAAGTTGATTACAGTTGCCCAAGGATACAGGTCGAGACAGCATGTTCTATAAACGTGTATAAATAAGAAACTATACACGTCATCAGTAAGCCAGTACCTGTTCTGGATAGGTAGACTGATAAAGAACTACCTGACGAAGTTTCAAGGTCATAGAGTTCCCGCCGCGGATGTAATAAATTATTGAAGTTGATTACAGTTGCCCAAGGATACAGATCGAGACAGCATGTTCTATAAACGTGTATAAATAAGAAACTATACACGTCATCAGTAAGCCAGTACCTGTTCTGGATAGGTAGACTGATAAAGAAATACCTGACGAAGTTTCAAGGTCACAGAGTTCCCGCCGCGGATGTATTAAATTATTGAAGTTGATTACAGTTGCCCAAGGATACAGGTCGAGACAGCATGTTCTATAAACGTGTATAAATAAGAAACTATACACGTCATCAGTAAGCCAGTACCTGTTCTGGATAGGTAGACTGATAAAGAACTACCTGACGAAGTTTCAAGGTCATAGAGTTCCCGCCGCGGATGTAATAAATTATTGAAGTTGATTACAGTTGCCCAAGGATACAGGTCGAGACAGCATGTTCTATAAACGTGTATAAATAAGAAACTATACACGTCATGAGTTCCCGCCGCGGATGTAATAAATTATTGAAGTTGATTACAGTTGCCCAAGGATACAGGTCGAGACGGCATGTTCTAAGAACGTGTATAAATAAAAAACTATACACGTCATCAGTAAGCCAGTACCTGTTCTGGATAGGTAGATTGATAAAGAACTACCTGACGAAGTTTCAAGGTCATAGAGTTCCCGCCGCGGATGTATTAAATTATTGAAGTTGATTACAGTTGCCCAAGGATACAGGTCGAGACAGCATGTTCTATAAACGTGTATAAATAAAAAACTATACACGTCATCAGTAAGCCAGTACCTGTTCTGGATAGGTAGACTGATAAAGAACTACCTGACGAAGTTTCAAGGTCATAGAGTTCCCGCCGCGGATGTAATAAATTATTGAAGTTGATTACAGTTGCCCAAGGATACAGGTCGAGACAGCATGTTCTAAGAACGTGTATAAATAAAAAACTATACACGTCATCAGTAAGCCAGTACCTGTTCTGGATAGGTAGACTGATAAAGAACTACCTAACAAAGTTTCAAGGTCATAGAGTTCCCGCCGCGGATGTAATAAATTATTGAAGTTGATTACAGTTGCCCAAGGATACAGGTCGAGACAGCATGTTCTAAGAACGTGTATAAATAAGAAACTATACACGTCATCAGTAAGCCAGTACCTGTTCTGGATAGGTAGACTGATAAAGAACTACCTGACGAAGTTTCAAGGTCATATAGTTCCCGCCGCGGATGTAATAAATTATTGAAGTTGATTACAGTTGCTCAAGGATACAGGTCGAAACAGCATGTTCCATAAACGTGTATAAATAAGAAACTATACACGTCATCAGTAAGCCAGTACCTGTTCTGGATAGGTAGACTGATAAAGAACTACCTGACGAAGTTTCAAGGTCATAGAGTTCCCGCCGCGGATGTAATAGATTATTGAAGTTGATTACAGTTGCCCAAGGATACTGGTCGAAACAGCATGTTCTATAAACGTGTATAAATAAGAAACTATACACGTCATCAGTAAGCCAGTACCTGTTCTGGATAGGTAGAATGATAAAGAACTACCTGACGAAGTTTCAAGGTCATAGAGTTCCCGCCGCGGATGTAATAAATTATTGAAGTTGATTACAGTTGCTCAAGGATACAGGTCGAGACAGTATGTTCCATAAACGTGTATAAATAAGAAACTATACACGTCATCAGTAAGCCAGTACCTGTTCTGGATAGGTAGAATGATAAGGAACTACCTGACGAAGTTTCAAGGTCATAGAGTTCCCGCCGCGGATGTAATAAATTATTGAAGTTGATTACAGTTGCCCAAGGATACAGGTCGAGACAGCATGTTCTATAAACGTGTATAAATAAGAAACTATACACGTCATCAGTAAGCCAGTACCTGTTCTGGATAGGTAGACTGATAAAGAACTACCTGACGAAGTTTCAAGGTCATAGAGTTCCCGCCGCGGATGTATTAAATTATTGAAGTTGATTACAGTTGCCCAAGGATACAGGTCGAGACAGCATGTTCTATAAACGTGTATAAATAAGAAACTATACACGTCATCAGTAAGCCAGTACCTGTTCTGGATAGGTAGACTGATAAAGAACTACCTGACGAAGTTTTAAGGTCATAGTGTTCCCGCCGCGGATGTAATAAATTATTGAAGTTGATTACAGTTGCCCAAGGATACAGGTCGAGACAGCATGTTCTATAAACGTGTATAAATAAGAAACTATACACGTCATCAGTAAGCCAGTACCTGTTCTGGATAGGTAGACTGATAAAGAACTACCTAACAAAGTTTCAAGGTCATAGAGTTTCCGCCGCGGATGTAATAAATTATTGAAGTTGATTACAGTTGCTCAAGGATACAGATCGAGACAGCATGTTCCATAAACGTGTATAAATAAGAAACTATACACGTCATCAGTAAGCCAGTACCTGTTCTGGATAGGTAGACTGATAAAGAACTACCTGACGAAGTTTCAAGGTCATAGAGTTCCCGCCGCGGATGTAATAAATTATTGAAGTTGATTACAGTTGCCCAAGGATACAGGTCGAGACAGCATGTTCTATAAACGTGTATAAATAAGAAACTATACACGTCATCAGTAAGCCAGTACCTGTTCTGGATAGGTAGACTGATAAAGAACTACCTGACGAAGTTTCAAGGTCATAGAGTTCCCGCCGCGGATGTAATAGATTATTGAAGTTGATTACAGTTGCCCAAGGATACAGGTCGAGACAGCATGTTCTATAAACGTGTATAAATAAGAAACTATACACGTCATCAGTAAGCCAGTACCTGTTCTGGATAGGTAGACTGATAAAGAACTACCTGACGAAGTTTCAAGGTCATAGAGTTCCCGCCGCGGATGTAATAAATTATTGAAGTTGATTACAGTTGCTCAAGGATACAGGTCGAGACAGCATGTTCTATAAACGTGTATAAATAAGAAACTATACACGTCATCAGTAAGCCAGTACCTGTTCTGGATAGGTAGACTGATAAAGAACTACCTGACGAAGTTTCAAGGTCATAGAGTTCCCGCCGCGGATGTAATAAATTATTGAAGTTGATTACAGTTGCCCAAGGATACAGGTCGAGACAGCATGTTCTAAAAACGTGTATAAATAAGAAACTATACACGTCATCAGTAAGCCAGTACCTGTTCTGGATAGGTAGACTGATAAAGAACTACCTGACGAAGTTTCAAGGTCATAGAGTTCCCGCCGCGGATGTAATAAATTATTGAAGTTGATTACAGTTGCCCAAGGATACAGGTCGAGACAGCATGTTCTAAGAACGTGTATAAATAAAAAACTATACACGTCATCAGTAAGCCAGTACCTGTTTTGGATAGGTAGAATGATAAGGAACTACCTGACGAAGTTTCAAGGTCATAGTGTTCCCGCCGCGGATGTAATAAATTATTGAAGTTGATTACAGTTGCCCAAGGATACAGGTAGAGACAGCATGTTCTATAAACGTGTATAAATAAGAAACTATACACGTCATCAGTAAGCCAGTACCTGTTCTGGATAGGTAGACTGATAAAGAACTACCTAACAAAGTTTCAAG
>CAUVYM010000199.1:7500-16163 GCA_963556165.1 Tipula helvola
GCAAAAATGTCTGCAAAGTTTCTACACCATAACCCTGCCGGCATCTAGTTAAGAAATTTGAGTCTCGTTCGTTATCGGAATTAACCAGACAAATCACTCCACGAACTAAGAACGGCCATGCACCACCACCCATAGATTCGAGAAAGAGCTATTAATCTGTCTTACTCATTTATGTTCGGACCTGGTAAGTTTCCCCGTGTTGAGTCAAATTAAGCCGCAGGCTCCACTCCTGGTGGTGCCCTTCCGTCAATTCCTTTAAGTTTCAACTTTGCAACCATACTTCCCCCGGAGCCCAAAAGCTTTGGTTTCCCGGAAAGCGACTGAAAGAGCCATATATGTAGCTCCATCCAATTGCTAGCTGGCATCGTTTATGGTTAGAACTAGGGCGGTATCTGATCGCCTTCGAACCTCTAACTTTCGTTCTTGATTAATGAAAACATCTTTGGCAAATGCTTTCGCTTATGTTAGTCTTACGACGGTCCACGAATTTCACCTCTCGCGCCGTAATACTAATGCCCCCAACTGCTTCTATTAATCATTACGTCTTGATCTAAAAACCAATTGAAAATAGAACAGACGTCTTATTCCATTATTCCATGCAGAGAATATTTAGGCACAAATGGCCTGCTTTAAGCACTCTAATTTGTTCAAAGTAATTGTACTGTTCTAGACCAGCACTCGGTAAAGAGCACTAATTTAGATTTATTACGCGGATAAACTTACGTTTAAGCCACTACAGTAATACGTCATAGCATCAAGATGATGTACGAACCCAGTTACGGTGTACCACCTGTGCTTGACACAAGTTCAACTACGAACGTTTTAACCGCAACAACTTTAATATACGCTATTGGAGCTGGAATTACCGCGGCTGCTGGCACCAGACTTGCCCTCCAATTGTTCCTTGTTAAAGGATTTAAAGTGTACTCATTCCAATTACAGGGCCTCGGATTGAGTCCTGTATTGTTATTTTTCGTCACTACCTCCCCGTGCTGGGATTGGGTAATTTACGCGCCTGCTGCCTTCCTTAGATGTGGTAGCCGTTTCTCAGGCTCCCTCTCCGGAATCGAACCCTGATTCCCCGTTACCCGTTGCAACCATGGTAGTCCTAGATACTACCATCAATAGTTGATAGGGCAGACATTTGAAAGATCTATCGCCGGTACTGGACCATGCGATCTACATGTTATTCAGATTCATCTTATTAACGACACAGTATATAAATATACCTTAATGTATCGATTGATTTTAATCTAATAAAAGCACACGTTCCTTGCGGTCCGTGATTATGTGCATGTATTAGCTCTAGAATTACCACAGTTATCCATGTAACTATGTATACGATCTAATAAATCATAACTGATATACTGAGCCTTTTGCGGTTTCACTGTTCGAGAGTGTGTACTTAGACATGCATGGCTTAATCTTTGAGACAAGCATATAACTACTGGCAGGATCAACCAGAATGTAAATTATGATTTTGCTCATAAAATTGTAATCATTTTATGAACTAATTTATAACTTTTCGTATTAAATTTAATTTCAAACCAATACAATTCTATGATAAACTTAGGTTTATTCGTTTAATTTTTTTCATTAAAGGTGCAAATATTTATTTGTTCCTATTTCCAAATTATATGTGAATAGGAATTTTGTTCTTACTGATACAAAATTCTCACATTAACCAAATAAAATATCAAGATTCGAAATTCATTAAAAAATAAATTTTTAAATTTATTTTTTTTTTCTCATCTCAATATACTTACAGACCAACCGAATAACAAAATCAAAAAACAAAATTTTTTTTTTTTTTTAATACAAATTTTTGTTCTCGCTTTGTTTTAATGTGTTAATAAATCTAATACAAAATTATTTTTATCATAAAAAATAAATTTTTTTTTTTTTTATAATCCAAATTTTTGTTCTCGCTTTGTGATTTTCATACATACATTTTCATACATTTATTTTTATCATAAAAAATAAAAAATTTTTTTTTTTATAATCCAAATTTTTGTTCTCGCTTTGTGATTTTCATGTTAAAGTAAAGAGCACAACATAAAAAATGAAACCATCGGATTTTTTTTTTTTTTTTTTGAAAAATTCAAATTCATTATTTATTTATCGATTTGCTTATAATTAACCACATGAATTTATTAAATGTGTTAATAAATCTAATACAAAATTATTTTTATCATAAAAAATAATTTTTTTTTTTTTTTTATAATCCAAATTTTGTTCTCGCTTTGTTATTTTCATGTTAAAGTAAAGAGCACAACATAAAAAATGAACCATCGAATTTTTTTTTTTTTTCGAAATCCATTTAACCACATGAATTTATTAAATGTGCTAATAAATCTAATACAAAATTATTTTTATCATAAAAAATAAATTTTTTTTTTTTTTTATAATCCAAATTTTTGTTCTCGCTTTGTGATTTTCATGTTAAAGTAAAGAGCACAACATAAAAATGAAACCATCGGATTTTTTATTTTTTTTGAAAAATTCAAAATTCATTATTTATTTATCGATTTGCTTATAATTAACCACTTGAATTTATTAAATGTGTTAATAAATGTAATACAAAATTATTTTTATCATAAAAAATAAAAAACATTTTTTTTTTATAATCCAAATTTTTGTTCTCGCTTTGTGATTTTCAGTTAAAGTAAAGAGCACAACATAAAAAATGAAACCTTCGGATTTAAATGGAAAAAATACCAACAACACATAGTGTTCCCAAGCAGTCAACCATCTAAGTACTAACTATGCCCAATGTTGTTTGACTTCGGTGATCGGACGAGAACCGGTACGTAAACATGGTATGGTCGTTGACTACAGGAATATTATGTTAGGTCGCAATTATGTATGTCAATATCTTTTGTTCATTTTAAACATGTTACATTTTATATACAACTTTGACTTATATGTGAACATAATAAGATCGTATATTACATTTAACATTATTATTATTTATACGACCAATCTATGATTAAAGCATGTTTTAGGTATCAGTATGATGGCTGATATTCCCTATTCACACTACTCCACCCGTAACTATGTCGTTTACAATTTGGCTTTATATTCATAAATGATCTCTTAACATAAAAAATGAATCCATCGGATTTTTTTTTTTTTTGAAAAATTCAAAATTCATTATTTATTTATCGATTTTTCTTATAATTAACCACATGAATTTATTAAATGTGTTAATAAATCTAATAAAAAATTATTTTTATCATAAAAAATAATTTTTTTTTTTTTTTATAATCCAAATTTTTGTTCTCGCTTTGTGATTTTCATGTTAAAGTAAATTTGCTTATAATTAACCACATGAATTTATTAAATGTGTTATAAATCTAATACATAATTATTTTTATCATAAAAAAATAATTTTTTTTTTTTTATAATCCAAATTTTTGTTCTCGCTTTGTGATTTTCATGTTAAAGTAAAGAGCACAACATAAAAAATGAAACCATCGGATTTTTTTTTTTTTTCAAAAATTCAAAATTCATTATTTATTTATCGATTTGCTTATAATTAACCACATGAATTTATTAAATGTGTTAATAAATCTAATAAAAAATTATTTTTATCATAAAAAATAAAATTTTTTTTTTTTATAATCAAATTTTTGTTCTCGCTTTGTGATTTTCATGTTAAAGTAAAGAGCACAACATAAAAAATGATACCATCGGATTTTTTTTTTTTTTTCAAAAATTCAAAATTCATTATTTATTATCGATTTGCTTATAATTAACCACATTGAATTTATTAAATGTGTTAATAAATCTAATACATAATTATTTTTATCATAAAAAATAAATTTTTTTTTTTATAATCCAAATTTTTGTTCTCGCTTTGTGATTTTCATGTTAAAGTAAAGAGCACAACATAAAAAATGAAACCATCGGATTTTTTTTTTTTCAAAAATTCAAAATTCATTATTTATTTATCGATTTGCTTATAATTAAACCACATGAATTTATTAAATGTGTTAATAAATCTAATAAAAAATTATTTTTATCATAAAAAATAATTTTTTTTTTTTTTTATAATCCAAATTTTTGTTCTCGCTTTGTGATTTTCATGTTAAAGTAAATTTGCTTATAATTAACCACATGAATTTATTAAATGTGTTAATAAATCTAATACATAATTATTTTTATCATAAAAAATAAAAAACATTTTTTTTTTATAATCCAAATTTTTGTTCTCGCTTTGTGATTTTCATGTTAAAGTAAAGAGCACAACATAAAAAATGAAACCATCGGATTTAAATGGAAAAAATACCAACAACACATAGTGTTCCCAAGCAGTCAACCATCTAAGTACTAACTATGCCCAATGTTGTTTGACTTCGGTGATCGGACGAGAACCGGTACGTAAACATGGTATGGTCGTTGACTACAGGAATATTATGTTAGGTCGCAATTATGTTGTCAATATCTTTTGTTTCATTTTAAACATGTTACATTTTATATACAACTTTGACTTATATGTGAACATAATAAGATCGTATATTACATTTAACATTATTATTATTTATACGACCAATCTATGATTAAAGCATGTTTTAGGTATCAGTATGATGGCTGATATTCCCTATTCACACTACTCCACCCGTAACTATGTCGTTTACAATTTGGCTTTATATTCATAAATGATCTCTTAACATAAAAAATGAATCCATCGGATTTTTTTTTTTTTGAAAAATTCAAAATTCATTATTTATTATCGATTTGCTTATAATTAACCACATGAATTTATTAAATGTGTTAATAAATCTAATATCAGGGGTACAAATTGAAAATGCGGGATTGATAACAGATGGCGTTACTAACGCTATACGCATCAGGCAGTACTGTGACTATGTTCATGTCAAAGCTACGTCTTATAGCTTTAATTTTCAGTATGTGTCAATTTGTCGCAGTGTCAAATTCATAGTTTTTTTGAGCTCTCAATATGTCGAGTTTCGTGCCAACAAAACAGCATTTGCGGGAAGTTTTAATTTACTTCTTTAATTTGAAGAAAAGTGCTGCTGAAGCACATCGATTGGTCTCCGAGACTTATCCGAGTCATGTTCCATCGGTTTCAACGTGCGAGAGATGGTTTGTGCGGTTTAGAAGTGGTGATTTTGACGTTGAGGACAAAGAGCGGCCGGGCCAAGTGAAAAAGTTTGAGAATGCTGAATTGGAGGCAATACTCAATGAAGACTCGTGTCAAACTCAACAAGAGCTCGCAGATTCATTGGGAGTGACACAACAAGCCATTTCCCATCGTATAAAAGCCCTCGGAATGATCCAAAAGCAAGGACATTGGGTGCCGTATGAGCTGAAGCCGAGAGACGTCGAGCGCCGTTTTTTTGCATGCGAACTGCTGCTCGAACGGCAAAAACGGAAGGGTTTTTTGCATCGCATTGTCACTGGTGATGAAAAGTGGATCCGTTACGATAACCCGAAGCGCAAAAAATCATATGGTTACCCCGGCCATGCATCATCATCGACGGCCAAACCAAATATTCACGGCGCCAAGCTCATGCTCTGTATTTGGTGGGACCAGCTGGGTGTGGTGTATTATGAGCTATTGAAATCGAACGAAACCATCACAGGAGCACTATACCGAACTCAATTGATGCGTTTGAGCCGCGCACTCAAAGAAAAACGGCCACAATACGAGCAAAGACACGACAAAGTAATTTTGCAACATGACAACGCTCGGCCACATGTTGCAGCGCCGGTCAAAACATACCTACAAACGCTGAAATGGGAAGTCTTACCCCACCCGCCGTATAGCCCAGACATTGCTCCTTCCGATTACCACCTTTTCCGATCGATGACACATGGCCTAGCTGACCAGCGCTTCCATTCTTACGAAGAAGCCCAAAAATGGGTCGATGACTGGATAGCAGCCAAGCCGGCCGAATTTTTTCGCGACGGTATCCGTAAATTGCCAGAAAGATGGGAAAAAGTTGTGGCTAGCGATGGACAATACTTTGAATAATTCATTTGTTACCATTTTTTCAGAATAAACGTTCAAAAATAGAAAAAAATCCCGCATTTTCAATTTGTACTCCTGATACATAATTATTTTTATCATAAAAAATAAATTTTTTTTTTTTTATAATCCAAATTTTTGTTCTCGCTTTGTGATTTTCATGTTAAAGTAAAGAGCACAACATAAAAAATGAAACCATCGGATTTTTTTTTTTTCAAAAATTCAAAATTCATTATTTATTTATCGATTTGCTTATAATTAACCACATGAATTTATTAAATGTGTTAATAAATCTAATACATAATTATTTTTATCATAAAAAATAAAATTTTTTTTTTTATAATCCAAATTTTTGTTCTCGCTTGTGATTTTCATGTTAAAGTAAAGAGCACAACATAAAAAATGAAACCATCGGATTTTTTTTTTTCAAAAATTCAAAATTCATTATTTATTTATCGATTTGCTTATAATTAACCACATGAATTTATTAAATGTGTTAATAAATCTAATAAAAAATTATTTTTATCATAAAAAATAAATTTTTTTTTTTTTTGTAATCCAAATTTTTGTTCTCGCTTTGTGATTTTCATGTAAATTTCATGTTAAAGTAAATTTGCTTATAATTAACCACATGAATTTATTAAATGTGTTAATAAATCTAATACATAATTATTTTTATCATAAAAAATAAATTTTTTTTTTTTTATAATCCAAATTTTTGTTCTCGCTTTGTGATTTTCATGTTAAAGTAAAGAGCACAACATAAAAAATGAAACCATCGGATTTTTTTTTTTTTTCAAAAATTCAAAATTCATTATTTATTTATCGATTTGCTTATAATTAACCACATGAATTTATTAAATGTGTTAATAAATCTAATAAAAAATTATTTTTATCATTTATCAACGTAATTTGCTTATAATTAACCACATGAATTTATTAAATGTGTTAATAAATCTAATAAAAAATTATTTTTATCATAAAAAATAAAATTTTTTTTTTTTTATAATCCAAATTTTTGTTCTCGCTTTGTGATTTTCATGTTAAAGTAAAGAGCACAACATAAAAAATGAAACCATCGGATTTTTTTTTTTTCAAAAATTCAAAATTCATTATTTATTTATCGATTTGCTTATAATTAACCACATGAATTTATTAAATGTGTTAATAAATCTAATACATAATTATTTTTATCATAAAAAATAAAATTTTTTTTTTTTATGATCCAAATTTTTGTTCTCGCTTTGTGATTTTCATGTTAAAGTAAAGAGCACAACATAAAAAATGAAACCATCGGATTTTTTTTTTTTCAAAAATTCAAAATTCATTATTTATTTATCGATTTGCTTATAATTAACCACATGAATTTATTAAATGTGTTAATAAATCTAATAAAAAATTATTTTTATCATAAAAAATAATTTTTTTTTTTTTTTTATAATCCAAATTTTTGTTCTCGCTTTGTGATTTTCATGTTAAAGTAAATTTGCTTATAATTAACCACATGAATTTATTAAATGTGTTAATAAATCTAATACATAATTATTTTTATCATAAAAAATAATTTTTTTTTTTTTTATAATCCAAATTTTTGTTCTCGCTTTGTGATTTTCATGTTAAAGTAAAGAGCACAACATAAAAAATGAAACCATCGGATTTTTTTTTTTTTTTCAAAAATTCAAAATTCATTATTTATTTATCGATTTGCTTATAATTAACCACATGAATTTATTAAATGTGTTAATAAATCTAATAAAAAATTATTTTTATCATAAAAAATAAAATTTTTTTTTTTTTATAATCCAAATTTTTGTTCTCGCTTTGTGATTTTCATGTTAAAGTAAAGAGCACAACATAAAAAATGATACCATCGGATTTTTTTTTTTTTTTGAAAAATTCAAAATTCATTATTTATTTATCGATTTGCTTATAATTAACCACATGAATTTATTAAATGTGTTAATAAATCTAATACAAAATTATTTTTATCATAAAAAATAAAATTTTTTTTTTTTTATAATCCAAATTTTTGTTCTCGCTTTGTGATTTTCATGTTAAAGTAAAGAGCACAACATAAAAAATGAAACCATCGGATTTTTTTTTTTTTGAAAAATTCAAAATTCATTATTTATTTATCGATTTGCTTATAATTAACCACATGAATTTATTAAATGTGTTAATAAATCAAATACAAAATTATTTTTATCATAAAAAATAAAAAAATTTTTTTTTTTATAATCCAAATTTTTGTTCTCGCTTTGTGATTTTCATGTTAAAGTAAAGAGCACAACATAAAAAATGAAACCATCGGATTTTTTTTTTTTTTGAAAAATTCAAAATTCACTATTTATTTATCGATTTGCTTATAATTAACCACATGAATTTATTAAATGTGTTAATAAATCTAATACAAAATTATTTTTATCATAAAAAATAAATTTTTTTTTTTTTTTATAATCCAAATTTTTGTTCTCGCTTTGTGATTTTCATGTTAAAGTAAGCACAACATAAAAAATGAAACCATCGGATTTTTATTTTTTTTTTGAAAAATTCAAAATTCATTATTTATTATCGATTTGCTTATAATTAACCACATGAATTTATTAAATGTGTTAATAAATCTAATACATAATTATTTTTATCATGAAACCATCGGATTTTTTTTTTT